>JAZAYU010000741.1:0-165469 GCA_038501625.1 Corbicula japonica | reverse complement strand
CAATATTACAAAAAGATCAAATGGCATATTCTCCAAATTTACCATTTCTTACAACTGAATGTATTTAATGCGAGAGTCGTATGTTTCAAGAATCAAATGAAAACGCATAACCAAACTTAATAATATCGTTAAAGAGAAAGGAGTCTGCTGTATATTGTACACGCTTTCCATGTGCAACTGTTTTAATAACGGTACATCTATCCGTCATTAATAGTCATGTTTTTATGAAAACCATCTGATTGTTAAACGGCATGACTGTATGCAAACAAAAATAGTATTTTCACTATCGCTGTTAACAAATTATCGGCTTAACATCGCTGTTTACATGTTTCAAAATAAATGTTACATTAAGTTCTCTTGTTAAAATGTACCTTCACTTCTTAACTCATTACAATTACATTCAGGCCTCTATTACAACACTTCATTCAATATGAAAAACAGCTATTTTAGAATTACTGGTCTTGCTTCCCTCATGACAAATCACCATTTCCATTTACCGCCAACTGAAATAACCGATGTCTATAACTTCTTTTTCGGCTTAAATGATTTCTGTGCAAAAAGCCAAGCAGCATTTTAATTTTCCTTTTACAAAGTGGTCAACAACAGTCACACTATTTTCAAACCAAATAAGATACCCGGTTTTCTAATTTAACAAAAGCCGATGCAACAAAAAGGTACTTATCACAAAAATCTCTTAGTTTCTGGCTCCCATCGCTTCGGTTCCTGTTAAATCAGCAGCGGCGCAACCACTGGCGAAGTGCCCTACTTATCTGACTTGCAACCAATGACTTTCTATTGCCACATGTCCTTGTTGACTGTCACGTCATCTTTTAATGCGTCGAGAAGGCTTTATTCTGACACTCTGTGCTGCCTATTCTGTCTCAAACTTCAAACCTTCAGTTCACTGAATCAAGTTTTAAAAAAGCGTTGGCAACTCTCCGAGTAATCTGCTACATAAATGTGTTCTTCTCCTTGCCGACATGTTTACCGCTGAATAGAAACGCCTCGAATGGTGTACACAGATAAAACCAACACTTAAATAGCCTAATCGCACGAGATACACGCACCTTTTCCCTCCACACTGACAATTACCGTCAAGTTCGTATTATTCGAAACGGAAATAATTTCATTTAGATACCCTTATTAATTATTTTACCAAAAGTCAAGTCAAGTCAAAGTACTTTATTGGAATAAACACTATTCATGTTTTTTTTTGCCATCGCCGAACTAACGGCGGTTTACAATATACAAAATGAGAAAAATATGTTAATAAAGGAATGTTTTAACAAAACAAAAACAAAACAGATAAAACCAGTTGAACGTCTGTTCTATGAGGAATTACAATATGTATTAATTGCACTGTTAGGATTCAAATAACAAAGTACTATAATACACAACATAGCAATAAATCATACAATACTAATTGAATAAGTGCGGTCACTCGTTTGGTTGTTTTCCAGACAGCGAGTCACTGCTTTCCAACGAAGTAGAAAAACAAGGAAACAAATAAAATAAATATTTATATTAATTGTTGAATTAGTACTCTAATTTGAATTCAATATCAGCAAAAAGTTATAAGAAAGCAATGTATATCTTACCCATGTTATGTTATAATAAACATGTTGTATCATAAGATTATGTTCATTTGTATATTTTTGAAAATTTCTGTTCTGTTGATTATTTTATTTATTTATTTTACAGTAAAGAAGAATAAATTGATTAATTTCTGCTACTCGTGTATGTTAAATTAACACGCAGTTTATTTTTTAACAACCGTTTCTTCTGCAATTGATTAACCAGATGTATCCGGCAATTCGTCATATGTCACACTTATCACAGTACAGTATTACCTCCTGCGTTGCAAACTCAACATGAATCTAAGTGTTGAGCATATGGCACCTGCCGGTCATCCGCTAATTATATAATCAGATTTCTAATATTTTCATTGGTTGGATACTATGTATACGTTCAATTAGATAATTTGAAGAACCGCCATTTTTGCTATGTATAATATGTTTTGAATATACATATATTATGTTTTATGACATTTTAAATACATAAATGTGTTCTGATATTTTCAAAATATTTAAAATGTATTTATCTTAATGGCAGCAATCATACTACTACATACTACATGCTGTCATTGTTGTCATGTAACATAAAATGTATCACATGTTAATTGTATTTAAAAACTTTTTGAATGAATGAAAATAAAAATATTAATATAAAAATTAAAGAATATCTAGTATTTTATATACTGTAATTACCGTCATATACTTCCACATCCCAAATTTGCATTTCGCGGTATATAGGACTGGTAACACAGGACGATAAATTAAGAATTTCCATTTCAATGTTTATACCTACCCAGACACACAGTGTCTAAGCGTACAGTTAACCGAAACGGAAGTTGCTGATCTGTACGCCGATGATCACATAGTTGCTTACAGAAAAACCTGCGACACCGAATTATTTATTGGTAAATTAACCAATTTTAATGTGCATTTGGAAAAAATATTTCTGTGGTAAGTACAACGTTAATTGTTAGGCCTGCTGTGATCATATAGACTTAAAGGAAGGGTTAGTGTTGTTATAATCCATTATCGTTCCCAACTCGATCAGTGAAATAGTAGCAAAACATTGAACAAAACGGGACGTTTTGGGTTCAACTGTCTTTGTGTAAATAGATTTTGGACCATATTTGTGTTGGTATGGGAGAAAATTCATGTATTCAACTTGTGTACTTCGTTGAACTGAGTTTGAACGACTTAGCAACGAGAAAATGATACTTTCTTTATGTCACTGTAAATGATAAGACTGTACGCATAGTTGCAACTGTACGCGATCGTTAGTTGTTAACAGATGCCTAACAGCTGTACGCATAGTTGTCAAACAGATCATTAAAAATTTATGGTTCCAGTTCATGCTTTCTGATTATATCGACAGGTTGTCATTTTAGCTTCAGTTAACCTTAATAATTCTTGCACGAGAACATGAAAAATGCATATTTTTTCAACAACTTTGCTCATTCTTTTAATAATACAATTGTATAAACAAATAACTGATCTTGGCTTCTATTTCAAAGTCAGATTTGGTTTTTAATCTCTTGTTAGCTCTTCATGAAAGGAGGCGTGAAAAAAACCCACTAGAGTCCAACCGAGCTATATCAGTGGTAATACCGTGTAAGATATGTAAAGGCCCGCTGTAATGTTTTCATTTCTTCTCTGAAGTGCGAACAGTAGAAGCCATAACATAGCTGGACAAATACGCTTTAGAACTTCAACCATAGTTTCTAAAGATTTCATAGAATGTTCCAATCAGATTAACATAATCCCTGAAATCTACCAATGAAAGTCGGCCAAAATAAAATCCAACTCGACATTTTAACGACCTTAAACATGAAATTCTTAGCAGTTGCAGACGTAATTGTAGACTAAATTAATTCAGTCACGAAGTGGTGGATTTCAAAATCCGAAACAACTTAATGGAATTTTCCTATCAAAGAACAGTTTGTTAAAGTCTTTATGACATTGGATAATATTTTTTCAGGGATTTCAGCAGGTTTATACTAGGTTTTATTTAATTTCACAATCAGGGGATTGAAGATTTCTAGCAATTATCGGTGTCTTATTTGCAAAGTGTACCAATTCGTTCATATGGTTCAACAGTAGATCAGAGTAAAAACCCTATCAATTTATAGCTCAAAACTTGCTTGTCAGATCTAAAATGTGATCATATATGAGGCTTTATTTTTTATAAATAATACATAAGATTTGGTTGATTCCTTTCGTTGATTCCTTTAACAAGTTCTTGCTTCATTGATGCTTTTCAGTTGATCAGTATATGATGCACTTATGATCGCAACTGTTCGTACAGTCTGACATTGAAGTACCGCAACTTTGCGTACAGTCTTGTCACTTTCGGATGCTGCATAGAATGACCATTTTTTCGGTGCTAATTCGTTCAAGCACCGTTCGACGCATTTTGTGAGCGTTGGAAATGATTTTTCTTTCACGGGAAGTCAAATATATACCTTTATAATATATACATTATTAAATATGAGCACACAAATGCAGATTTTCTCCACTCGTTTTCCCCATTTCACGGTGACGAATCAGGACGGTGCCTTGTTGTGCGAATTGCGTTTCGTGTTGCCTTGTTGTCCCGTACAACGATGCCTCGTAAGCTTTTTAGCAAAATTGTACGTAAAATTCATTGCAAACTCAATTTCAGTTTACCATCGTTACTTTTATTTAAAAGAAAAATGTGACGGAACATGTTATCGTTTTCTTTATCGGTTTCAAGTTCAAAAGAAATCGGAATAATATGGACTGTTTCAGAAGAGCTTGTTTTTGTCGATGTGTATGGACCCACTTGTATAAAAAATTTGTTGTGAGTAATTTACAAGGGCGATTTTAACGATTTTCACACACTGGACCCGTCCATTTCATTTCCGATGGTTCAGTAGTGTAAAGCAGTCTTGACATCGACACATGAAAATGCCATATTAATGTGGAATATCAATTTAAAAGTGTTTTAAAAATGTTATAAAAGAACGGTCCCTGTTGATACCGGTTCCTTATTGTGCGAAAGCCGTTTACAGTATTATTGTTAAAATGCGGAGACGTATGATTTGGATTCTGTTATATTTTGGAATTTGAGGCTGTACTGAATTTCCTTCTGCATCTCTTTCTTGTGTTCGCTTTTAGGCAAATATGTACATCATTTTACAAAGAAACAGTCACCTCGGTTGCAAGATTCACACTAGAAAGTTTAAAATAAAGAAACAGAAAACGGATGAACTACAAAAAGGTGCGATGTGCTTCTTTAGATAAGGACCTTTTAAACAGCGAACCATTTCTGAAATGCGTATTAAGTCAGACGAGGTAAACTGGTAACTGGCGATTGGATTAGGTGCATAAGACGTAATCCGGTTTAATTCAGTTTGATCGATAATGTGTAAATACAAGAATAAAAAAAAACTTTCACTTTGAACCAGGAAGTAAGATTTCCTTGAATTTCTTGAAAACCCTAACATTATTTTGACGAATTGGCACTAAACAGACCAGCATATACTTATTTCAGGTATGAGTTGCTTTGGTATATTGTTCATGAATTTCAGATTTCTCATGCAAACGGTTTTTCTTTTGTTTTAGTATGTGCTTGGTAATTAGAAAATGAATAAGACTAAATTGAGCTTGTAAACATTTACTACATCCATAGCTTTACATTTCTTTACTAAAATCTAGGTTGCAATAAGTATTTCCCCCAAAATTCATTTTTGAAATTTTAGCTAGTTTTCGCCATTTGCAATGTTTGCGACCTCTTAAAGTTGGAATCTTTTTGCTGGGTTAAAATATTTAAAGGGAGTAAATCGAGTTTTTTTTAAGTTTCATTGGAGAACTTCGATCGCCCCCGCCGAGTTCTATGCTGTTCATTCTGAAAGCTGGATGATTGATAATAATAATAATAATGCCTTGATTTTGATTACTAAAGAATACCAAATAAACAGCTTAACGCTGTCTACGGTGGAATACTGAACTCAAACCCCGACTCCAGAGGTCTCCAAAAAGTTTAGAATTGTTTATATTATGTCTCATCTATCACACCTTTTCTCACAATTCAGATAATTTATTTTTTTTATGTTCATCTTTCATATGTTACAAATAAAATTTAACCAAAACTACGAAAAAATAAATTTCACGACGCCAATCCGCAATGCGCTCAACCAAGTAAAGCATTAGACAGGTTTTACATTTTATCACTTGTACCAGTCCAATGGATTTTATCACCTGTACCTGTCCTCTGCTGAATGCGAAATGGACGAGCTTATAAAAAACAACAACAACATAGCCACAGGTTACTGCCTTTTATTACATGTGTTACTAAATATAGTAACAAAATTGTATGGTGTCAAAACTTATTATCATGTCACCCGCCTCATTATCAAACCAAGGCCCAGGGCTTAAAAGTGATAATGTGATAATGGCCCTGCCAATTTTTGTCTGATTCCAATTATGTTTGTTCTACAGGCAGTAAGAAATTAAAAGAAAAACAGTCAAAATAATGATCATTTGCACATGCGCTTATGAGCTTATTACTGCATAAATAAACAATTTTTGTTAATTTGACATCTTGTTTGGCGTATGAATACATCCGTCAGTAAGACAATACTTTGTAAAAAAGTCGGCCATTTTGTTTAAACTGATTTTGGTTTTACAATGTGCAAAGAAAACTGAAATATCAAAAGCATATGAGGGGTGTCTTTTTAAATTTGAAACAAAAAAATTGCAAAACCATTGGGATCAGCCGACAAACCTGGTGTCATCCTTGAATGGCTGGTTTTCTGGTAGTAGGCTTCCAATGTGCAAAATCCAGTTCTTGACATAAAGCTCTTTGCTGAATTTCCTTGTCCAAATAAACACACAACTTCAAAAGAATATTCTGTGTTGTTGTTAATGTACTTTCTATCTTAGCATTAAGTAATAACCTTAAATTCGGACCAAGGACGGGAGGAACTCACCAAAAACACGTCTTGTTCTGGCTGTCGCTGGAAGCAATTGTGTGGCTCTGTCTAATGATTTTCCCGCTACCGTTGTCGTCACAAAACCTCTACTGTACCATATGGGTATATATGTATAGATCATGGCACTGCATAGATCACAACACTCCTCCCCACTTTATTTTGAAGGTCTTGGACGGGTCTTTACTGAAGTACTGGAGTAGGGCGGGAAATCACTAGCTGGTACACATGACTGAAAGTCATATGTAAAACCTATCTTTAGTGTGGCTGAAAGCCCTTTAGTGTGGCTGAAAGCCACTGAATTGATATATACTGAACAAAAAAAAAGTATCCACTTTTTAAGCTTATATTCTCATTAACATATTTTCATTTAATCAGGTATGCTTTGAATGGTGTTTAATTGGTTAATCTCAGTTGTTTTCAATTTCTATTGTTCATAAACATAATCTTCCACACCAAGCCCTAAGGAACGGCAAGTCGAATAACAATTAATAATGGATTACAAAACACTACATATTCAATTTAAAGGGAGGTAATTGGAAATGATTGGACTTTCTAGCGTAGTTTATCGAGGACTACTTGTTTTAGTGGTGAAAGTTTTATGATTTTATTGATCACAAGAGGTGGAAAGATTGATTAAATTCAAACCAATGTGAATACTTCAAAGAATCACTGACTTTTTCCTGGAACCCTCATTACAACAAAGGGAACGATAACTAAGTTGTGGCTGCAGATTTTCAAGAACACTTTTTCTCTTTGCAATGATAACAGAAATGCAAAGTTGTCCACATACAGATTTCTCAGTTTTCGTTTTCAAATTTTACGAAATTTAAGATAGGAAAGTGGATACTTTTTTTATTTTTGTTGAGTATATAAGTGTTACTGCAAGTAACATGATAGTTCATTAAAGACTGTCATGACTGGAAATCATTAACGGAGAATCAAAGACTGAAAGTCTTTACCGGATCAGACCGAAAATCCGACATCACTTAATTGACTGAAAGTAACTTATGGAAGATTGATAAGACTGCAAGTCTTTGCTGGAACAGACTGACTTATATGTTATGTGGCTACTGATCATTGTAAAGATGCTGGGCATTGGCTGTCGTGATCTCCAACACTCTCTCGACTGGCATTTTCAGATGAGTTGACAGGGCTTCCGCTGCATAGTATAGCAAATGCGGCGATGATACCTGAAATCCCCTTGGTGCGAAGTACCCAGATAGCATGCTGACGTTGGCCCAACGTTGGGCCAATGTCGTCGGTTACGTCGGCCCAACGTTGGCATATGACGTTGGCCCAATGTAATTTTGCTCATCGGCCCTACGTTGGGACAACATGTTGGCTCAACGTTGGGCCAATTTTGCAATGTCGGCTTTGTTCAGTTGGCCCAACGTTGGGCCAACATTGGAATTTCAACACAATTTTGCCAACGTTGGCCCAACATTGGCCCAAAATAAGAAAATTTATATTTACGTTGGCCCAATGTTGGCCCAACGTTAGAACTTCTTAATTTCCATTGGAATAATATTTGCTTTACACTGTGCCAACAAACTGAGTGACTGACTTCTGATCCAGCAGTAGTGGTTCAAAACCCGGCAGAAATGTGATTCTTCTGTGACATTCTAAATCCGAAAGAGGATGCATGAGAAACTGAGGTGGTCCTCTGTTGGTTTTGACCATCACATGAAGAAGCTATCCAGCTTGATTTTAGATTTGTTTTTTCATCAGGACATCTCAAGGCTCATCTTCCACAAGAAAAGCCAGAAAGTAGCTGTTTGTTTGACATTTAATATTTAATCAGACCAAAACCAGTAGAAATATTTTCAAAATTAATAAAATCTAAGTGTTTCTTACAAATGATCTAACGAAAAGAATAGCATGTTCGAAATATTCTATAGTTCATGTAGACAATAAATGTCACATTATTTTATAAAGATAGATTGTAAAGTCCTTATGTTTTTATCATGATGACTCTTCTTCATTTTCTTCTCTTCTTGATCATTGCTCTCTTCTACTTGGATCTTACTTTCTCTTGAATTAGCTCTTCTCTTCCATTTTCTTTTCTTTCCTCTCTTTGTCACAGGCATAGTCAAACCAGTTCTTAATAAGATTACTGATTTTAGCATCTGTTGCTATCCCACACAATTTGTTTTTCTTAGACGTTTCTGCAATAAAATATCATAAGGACTGTTAACAATAGAAAATAAGAACATTCAATATTATCAAATATAAAATCATAGCCAAACGCGCACATCTACACTAAATGCAGAAGATATGTCTAAAGTTTTAAACCTATCCTCCATATAAACGCATTTATCGCATGTTCGAAAAGTGAAGATCAAGATCAGCTGACACAACCATGCCGTTTAATCAAAATCTACAATGCTCATATTTATTTATCGTGTTATTTCTGATTATGAAGCAAAGATTGCAGATCCTGATCAGAAGGCACAGTTGTCTGGATCTGGATCTACACTGCTAGCGACTGTGATAAAAGGAAGAAAGGGTTAAGTCAGTATGTTATAATCTTATAAACTGACGAAAAAATCCCGTCTCAAAATATTCAATTACCTCCTTCAACAAATAATGGATTGAACCAAAGGAAATGTCCAATCATAATTATCTACAATTGATTCAAACTATGAGTTTTAAAGTTTATATTTGAAGACTGCATACTGTCTAGTTTATATGATCAGAATAATGAAAAAAATGTTAATAAATTTTTTCGTTCAGTATATAAAACTGTTAAATTAAAAATTAGAGATATCTAGATACTTACATTATTGTACTGTCAGCGAAAATTCGAAAATAGTCCTCCTTTGTTTACAAGCACACCGCTATATTGGTTGCTCAAAATGTGTACATGTACATTGCATAAAGAGCTATTAATCCTATAACAATTTCTCTTCCGTTTCTAATTGCAAGGTTGCTATGGTAACTAGATTACTGACCATTCAGCTGTAATAAGCTTGACCCCACTAATAACACGTGGTTCTTATCTTTACAACTTATAATCGCATGTTTACATCCACATAGTGTTAGTATTTACTGGAAAAGATAATTTTATTGAAGTGTCAGTTAATATATTAACATCAAGACAGATACGCAATGCGAATTTCATATATAACATAATATATTTTTCAAGTACAAAACATTTTCAATATTATATCAGTTTGTTCGTTTACCAGCCAGATAGTCAGCAAACAGATCTAGTTTTAATAAAGTTTTTATGCGCTCAATATGTCTCTATTTTTCATAAACCTAGAATATGAGGAACTCAGCCTTTTTAATAGTGTAAAATAAACATCTATATTTTGGCGGTTGGCACAATGTTGTAAATATGACCTCATTTTTACAACGTTGGCCCAACGTTGAACCAATGTCGATGTGCCGATCAAAACCATTACTTCAGAGAACGACGTTGGGCCAATGCCGACGTTACGCCAACCATACAACCAAATGCCAACGTTGGGCCAACGTCAGCTTGCTTGTAGGGTAAATACGTTATGGTCATGGAAAGGATATGCATCACGTGTATTGCCAGTGACAGAATTGGAAACTACTTTCGTATTCAAGAAAATCGCCTTTTTCTTACAGGTCATTTTTTTTTGCGATTCTATTATAAGTGTTTATTATAGTAATGCATCTCAGGAAGGAGACATTAATTTTTTAAAGCAAAAACACCCTGGCATAACCGGTGTCAATGAAGGAGGTTTTGTGGGGTAAGGTAAGAAAATCGCAGAGTTTTTGGCTAGATTTCTAAATATTTCTCAAACCAACAGGCATATACGGATGTCAAGTCATGAAACTTGTGGGGTAAGGTAAGAAAATCGCAGAGTTTTTTGGCTAGATTTCTAAATATTTCTCAAACCAACAGGCATATACGGATGTCAAGTCATGAAACTCTGTGTCCAAATAATAGTAGTTTGCACAATCATTTGTGAAAATGAACATGTCCGGGCTGCAAATGTAAATTTCCTGTTGAAACGTACTTTTTCTTGAGATAAACTGACATCTGGTGAAGAATTATGACTGCATAAAAACTGTCTGCACCGGAGGACAATGCAGTGTAAAATTTGAGTATGTATTATCTATAATATTATTTTACTTGCTTCTTGCTCATGCACCGTACACCGCTCTTGATTTGTGCTACTCTAAGTTTTTTGTTAAAGTTGCGTTTTTCTCAGTAACCATTCAAGGTACAACTTTGAAACTTAACATAGTTGTCTGACATATCAATACCAATTATCAGGACAAGTTTTATAATCCCTGACTGTATTTTGACAAAGTTATGCCCCTTTTTTACCTTAGAAATTGTGTTAAGTTTTTTGTTAAAGTTGTGTTTTTCTCAGTAACCATTTAAGATACAACTTTGAAACTTAACATAATTGTTTGACATCACAGTACTTATTATCAGGTCAAGTTTAAAACCCCTGACGTTGTTTTGCCAAAGTTATGCCCCTTTTTGACTTAGATTTTTGTTAAGAATTTTGTGAATGTTATCTGTTGATGCCAAATGCCTGTTGACGCTTAGCTTGGTTTGTGAGTAGCTTATATCAACAGGCAGCTTGGGATTTCTACCCAGGTTTCTGTGATAAAGGTCAAGGTCACTGTTGCTAAAAATAGAAATTCAGCTTACCCTCAATAACTTGAGTTTGCTTTTACGTACTGATGCCAAACTTAGTATATGAGTAGCTGATATCAAAAGGCAGCTTGGGATTGCCACCCAGATATCTGTGATCAAGGTCAAGGTCACTGTTGCTAAAAATAGAAATTCAGTTTTCCCTCAATAACTTGTGTTTGCTTTGGTATTATGACACCAAACTTAGTGTTGGTATCTAATATTATGATGCAGCTTGAGATTGCTACCCAGGCAACTGTGATAAAGCTCAAGGTCACTTTTGCTCAAAATAGAAATTCAGTTTCTGCTCAATAGCATGAGTTTGCTTTGGCCTATTGACACCAAACTTGGTTTGTGGGTAGCTTATATCAAGACACTACTTAGGATTGCTACCCAGGTGTCTGTGATAAAGGTCAATGTCACTTTTGCTTAAAATAGCAATTCAGGTTTCTCCTTATTACTTGGGTTAGCTGTGATCTATTGACAACAAATTTTCTTTGGGTAGCTTATACCAAGATGCAACTCGGGATTGCTACTCAGAAGTCTGTGATCAAGATCAAGGTCGCTGTTGCTAAAAATAGAAGTTCAGTTTCTTCGTATCAGATATTTTCTTAACAAAAGTATAAGAATTAAATGAAAACCTGGTTTTCGGCGCGTGGCGACATTTTTTTCTTGTTAATGCTATATTTTATGTTAACATGTATATTTACATGTAAAACTAAAGCTATAGAATGAGGCTGTAAAATATAGATTATAGGTTTATCCGTTTTGTTTAATGTCTTCTTAGTGACTCCGCATCAGCACCACAACGCTCCATGGCAACCACAATCTACGACACCAAAATATTTAAAATTTTGCCAAAAAACAACAAAAACATCGTTAAACATTACGTACGCTATTGGAACAAAGCATTCTTATGTCAGTAACAAACGTGTGCACAAGTCAATACTAGACTTCCAAAATTGGACGATAAAAATAAACACTGCTCAAAATAATTAAAGGAGCGCAAATATGGTATGGCGTAATGCTCATGCTCTTGTAGCAGAATGGGATTCTATAACACAGGATTGATCAGACGTGTCATTGGCTGCATACTCGATATTCGCTGCAAATTTCGTGTATAAGTATCGACGGTCACTAACCTAAAGAAACCCAAGCACTTTACAATAAATTTACAAAGCGTGGGTATTTTGGTTTTCTTTTTGTTGTGTGACCCCCAAATAAGAGTTAGACTTTTGTATGTGTACAGTTCATTCACGACAGCATATTTGACAAAAATGAATGTATTAGTGCAACTTTTTACTGAATCTGCTCTTTTGGCAATCGTCCAGGACGCCAGGACGTGAAACGTCATTTAGTAGCTACTGACGTTGCTTGGGCGGTGCAGATGATCAAGAACAGATTTACGCAACACGAGGTGTCCATTGTTCTAGATGTTTCTTGAAGCGTTGTTGCCAGTTCTAGATGTTTCTTGAAGCGTTGTTGCCAGTTCTAGATGTTTTTTTGAAGCGTTGTTGCCAGTTCTAGATGTTTCTTGAAGCGTTGTTGCCAGACTATGGAGTCGTTATCAGGAAAACGGAGAGCTCACAAGAAGACCTGTGCAAGGTCACCACAGCAATACAACACCTCGTCAGGATCGGGATCTGAGAATTTTGGCCCTAAGAAATCGTTAGTGCACTGCATCTGGTAATGAAAATGACTTACGGCAAGCTACAGGGGTTCGTGTGTCCACTTAAGGGCTTACCACACTCCTCCCCATTATGATAGATAAAAAGGAAATTATCAAAATCTCAATAACGACAAAATGCTGTTCAATGAAATTTTTCACAAATGAGTTTTACTCATGAATCTTTATTTTGCATATTGTAAGACACATTAGAACAGTAAATGAAAATAGCGAGATCTAAAAATTCCCTAAACTTCTTTTTACATAAATTCACAAAAATTAAACAACACAAAACATCATTTTGAATGCCCACATGAGTAATATGATACCGACAACACTCTCTTGTGTCCTCGTGACTTACCAATGTAAACTCTATGGGATATTAGTAAAAGTGTGTTTGACCTTCAATTTCCTGGTCGCTTCCTGGTCGCGTAAAAGAATGAATTATTGATTTCTCTGTTAGTAGTTGTACTTTACAAAGTACACAACATTTTCTTGTCAGTATCATTACACTCACGTTGGAATTTGAAGTTATGATTTGTATTGCTTAGTTTTGTGAATTTATGTTAATAGATTTTGAAGTAATTTTTATGTCTAACCTTTTTCTTTACTTTTCTTACGTGTCTTGCTGTAGGCAAAAAAAAGATACATTAGTAACAATCATTTGTGCAAAGTTTCATTTAACGGCATTTTGCCGTTATTAAGATTTTGATAATTTTCTTTTGATCGATGAACGTTCTGGGGAGGAGTGTGGTAAGCCCTTAAATGATCCGAAATCGTCTTCACGAAGATGGTCTGGGTGCTCGAAGACCTGCCAGATGACCGATTCTGACCGTAGCTCACCGGAGAGCCCGCATCGAGTTTGCCCTGGATCACGAAACTTGGCAACTGCGCCACTGGTGATCTGTGCCCTTTACATACGCTACCATGTTTCGACCTGTGACAGCCCTGGTGTCACGTCGCTAAAGAGAGAGGTATACGGAATGAAACATCATATATAGGATATGTTTGGCGGTTGGTCAGTTATGGAGTGGGCATGGGTATCCATTGACTGATGCACAGATCTTTGTCATTCCAGGAGGTAGTCTGACGGCCATATATCGGGACGAGATCCTATAACCAACTGTAAAGGCCATATGCTGATGCAATGATATGTGAAACATTTCGTTGACGACAAGATAATGCTCGGGCACACACTGCAAGAATCGTCAGGAACTTCTTTGATGATTAAGGTATATAGATCATAGACTAGCCGATTCCCAATCTCAACCTATAGAGCATGTCTTAGAATGCTTCCTATTTGACTTTGGTTGCGTCCAAACACTTCGCAGAACGCCTCAAGCCTTCTCATGCTCTTGTAGCAGAATGGGACGTCACCCCACCATCAGGAGCATGTCCAGACGATGCATGCGACCGCCTAAACGCCACAGGAGGATACACTCATTACTGATATTGACCATGAAATGTTTCCAGGCCTAAATCTGCTTTCACAGACATTGCTTGTTCTCTTGTTAGACCACTATTTCAAAGTTAATTTGATAGTGTTTGTCTCCAGAATACTGTTTCTGCTCAGCAAACATGCCTATCGGCGATGAAAATGTCATTTCGTTTTTGTAAAAGGAATCAATTTTTATATCTGTAAAAAAAAATGGAAAGGGAACATAGAAAGCCATCGAACACGACAAATTCGAAAATTTTGCAGGCTTGGTTTAACTGAATTGAGCCTGTTCATGGGCAGTAATGGAAATGCATATTACTCCCCACGCCGCCTAGCCCCGGGTTGAGCGCAACTCAATATTTACACTAATAAACAGTACAATTTTGATCCGTCCCAAACGATGGTATGCATATGGCGGTAAACATGGAACCTTCAACGCGGTATTTTCAGATTAATACCATTTCATGTTCAGCGTCGTAAGGCCCCCAGATAAAAGAATGGATTTGCCCTAATCGGAAAAACAATTGGCGGAACGCCAAAGGCAAAATTTAAAAAGAAAGGAAGTATATTCCTTAGGGTGATTGAACAATATCCAAATCTATATTTGGCGTGATATTGAAATCGCCCATCTATATACTGGCCGAAATATTTTGTAAACAAAAGTAATAGATATTCATAAATCTACTAAACTTGTATGGTATTTTATAGATTTTATTGGCGCACATAAAATGCCTGACATTTTACATTTAAAGCCCATTTGGCTTTTCAATGCTATTAGCTTCTTATGTTTTACATGCGTGCTTCTGCATGCAACACTGATGGGTTGGGGTTATTTTACCAAGACAATTTGTACTTGTTTTGTTATATATGAAACTGTTGGGGCAAGAGTGAGTTTGTTGCACCCTAGAACCTGGTTTAAATCCCCAGAGTCAATTTTTTGCCACTAACAGTTCCAAGACGGTAACCCTAAGGGTTCTCTTTTTTGTGGAGTCTTATTTGAATAAGATATTCTTAACACAAACTTGCTGTCTTTTCCCCCTCTTCTATTTCGCTGCGCAGGGAGGCTGAATTTTGTTATTTTGGCGATTTCTGATATGCACTGTTTTACTTTAAACATTTGCCTGGCGTAATGTTTAGCATGCCCTATTAAATAGGTTTCCTAAAGCCTGGAATATAATGCGAGTCATACTCACTGTTCATCATCAACTTTGCGTGATGAAAACAAAAGAAATATGCGTATAAAAAAGTGAAATATGCATATCAGGAATGGCCACATCCAGCAGACACAGCCTTCCCACACAGTCAAACAGTAGAGAGGAAAAGAGAACATTTTATTACAATAATCAATTTCAATATGGACGCCACAACAATTAACGAAAGTGAGAACCCGAGGGGTTACCGCCCTGGAACGGTCAGTTGCAAAACAATTTGCCACTGGGGGTTTAAATTAGGTTCTAAAGTGCTCCAACCTCAAACTTGTCCCAACAGGTTCTCGAATCACAAAACAAGTACATGTTGTCTTGGTGAAATAACTCCAACCCACCCATCGGCTCAACAATGTTGCATGAAAAAGCACACAAACATATAAAACATACGAAGCTAATAGCATTGCAAAGCCAAAGGGCGGGTACTCAATGATCTTACCGAGACCAGAGCTCCTGGAGTAAAATCAGCAAGAACACGATGACAGGGATAAAAAACTAATCGAGCTTCTATGTTCTTTTAAGAAAAGATTTCCCCATAAACCTTTTTAAACTCTTAAACCCCTGCCACCGTCGTGCAACCAAAGAGCTTAGCATAATGATAAACTGTAGATTGGTTAATCACCAGGCCTGCAGAGCGCTGTAAAATATCATGTAAAATATCATATAAGGAATTGCCATAACCAGAAAAAACCTTCCCTACGCAGCCAAAAAGTAGAGGAAAAGACAGCATAAGTTCATAGGAGAGTCAATTTCAAATTAAACATCACAATTAATACACGATGAGATGAATAATCGGGGCTACCTGCATGGGAAGGTCAGCGGCAAAATAATTTTCCAATGTTATTTTAAAGCTTCTATTAAAGTGTCCTAGCAAGTGGTGGTTAAGAAATAGCTTCAAAAAGAATGGTCCCATATAATACTTTGGAGATATTTAAACAAATGAAAACGGAATTCAGATAGCTACCGAGCACGACAAATATGAAAATACAGAAGCTTCAGTTTGATTGAGCCTGCTCATGGGCAGTAATGGAATGCATATTACTCCCCACGCCGCCTAGAACCGGATCGAATGCAACTCGATATATACGAATGGTACAATTTAAATCAATCTCAAATGGTTGAATGTATATATGACAGTGAACATGGTAGGCCGGTGGCCAGGAACATGTTTGCTCCCCCCCCCATTGGAGAATTTTGTAGACATAATTTTTCTGAAAGCTTGTTATGTCCTGGATATTTTGCAGTTTGTTTGCACTCTGGCGAGTGGGGCATAAGGGTGTTACGGAGGTTTTATATGTTACCCCTTAAATTTGTTGAAAAAATATATGGATTTTGAACCTTTAATTCTGCACTATTCCAGATACGATTTAATAAAACTTATACTTTGTTATAAGGATGAAGTATTATCTGTTGATTGATATAGTTTTCATTTCAAAATTTTTGCACTTAGGTAACATACAAAACCCTAAAAAGATGAAATTTAAGTCAGAAACTTACCTGTAGGATTTTTATTTGTAATCAAACTTAGGCAATAATAAATGTTTTTGAAAGCTGCATTATTAAACAATATAAAACATAGTGTTTTTCATAAAAATCACACTGGCAATTGTAATATTTTTTCCATAATCTTATATGTTACCATATCGCTAATTCAATCATTATATTTATGTTTTGGGATAAACAAGCATAAACAAGTAAATCTGTGAGCTAATGCTCACTTGTGATACCCCCGCTGCGAGTATACAGAAATAATGTTCACATCTTTTTAAAATGCGACACAAATTGTGCAATTATGTCATCTATATATAAAAATCTAAGTATTCGGTGAACAGGAAGTAGGTGAGCAAGGAGCATTAAATCGCTTTACACCATATGGGAATATATGGTAAAGCAATAAGGGAAATATCAGGCTGCTGCATGTTTCAGTTGCTAAGAAAACTATAATGGAAATTGTGCATGTATGTTAACTATGTGCACAAATCTAAGTATTCGGTAAACATGAAGTAGATGAGCAAGGAGCATAAAATCACTTTACACCATATGGGACTATAGGATAAAGCATTATGCAAAAAATCAGGCTGCTGCATGTTATAGTTGCTTAGAAAACTGCTACGGAAATTGTGCATGTATGTCAACTATGTGTAAAAATCTAAGTATTTGGTGAACACGAAGTAGATGAGCAAGGAGCATAAAATCATTTTACACCATATGGGACTATAGGATAAAGCATTATGCAAAATATCAGGCTGCTGCATGTTATAGTTGCTTAGAAAACTTCGACGGAAATTGTGCATGTATGTCAACTATGTGTAAAAATCTAAGTATTTGGTGAACAGGCAGTAGGTGAGCAAGGAGCATAAAATCGCTTTACACCATATGGGACTATAGGATAAAGCATTATGCATAATATCAGGCTGCTGAATGTTATAGTTGCTTAGAAAACTGTGACGGAAAATTAACATGCCCTTTGGTTGATGTAATGCACCTTTATAGTAACACAACCTAAAATATTCAGCAAACAGGAAGTAGATGAGCAAGGAGCATGAAATTGCTTTACACCATATGGGACTATAGGATAAAGCAATATGCATAATATCAGGCTGCTGCATGTTATAGTTGCTTAGAAAACTGCGACGGAAAATTAACATGCCTTTTGGTCGGTGTAATGCACCTTCATAGTAACAAAATCTAAAAATATGCGGCAAACAGGAAGTAGATGAGCAAGGAGCATGAAATTGCTTTACACCATATGGGACTATAGGATAATGCAATATGCAAAATATCAGGCTGCTGCATGTTATAGTTGCTGAGAAAACTGCGACGGAAATTTTGTTACGGACAGACGGACGGACGGACGGACAACGGTAAAACAGTATACCCCCCTCTTCTTCGAAGCGGGGGTATAAATATAGAGTTTAATTAAATGATTGAGCTTTATAAATGTAAGTTTTCTTGAAACTTGCATGACTTCAAATTTTCAACATACATAACATATGTTACTTATTAAAATAAGGCGTTTTCCCTGGTTTTTATTTGTTTTTAATGGTGTTAGCTGATATCTATTTGAAGAAATTATCTATCTGTGCTCTGTGCAATGTCCTCATGTTTGTTAGCCCTGTGTAGATTTCTAATTACATTCACAGTCGTTTTTTTTAATTTTTTTCAATATTACTGATTGAATGAAGTATTTTCTCTAAAACTGATATTATTGTACAAAGAACTGAACACATTTGCAAAACTGTATCACAACTATGCAATCATTTTAGATTACACTATAAAATAATAATAGTAAGAAGTTTACAGTGTATAATATGTTATGTTATGTTATGTGGTTAAAAATTAAAATGTTAAAGTGTTTAAGCTTGTCCATTTTAAACCTTTAAATCTCCGTAACATATAATTCTGAAGTTACAATATTGACAAAGTACAATGCATTTATGAATTAAATTCTAAAAAAATAATATTTTGGAATTGGTTACAAAAACAGTAAAAAGACAAGAGATAAAAAATATTGCTTTGAAAAGTGTTACAAACTGAACTAATTAAAATTAATTATATGTTACCTAATTATTTAAATAATGTTTTTTTTAAGATCACTTAGAATAAAGAAGATAAATTTCTAAACCGTGTTATACCCGGTAGTTTGTATCTAGATTACCGTAGAGGCATTAATAATGTGAATATGAACTTTCTATAAACTAAATTTACTAAAAACAAGGTTGAAAGCACCAGTTCTGGTCTTTTAGAGCAATAATAACTGACATTGCTGTTTAATAAAACATGTGAAATAAAAAAAATTGTCCTAAATGAAACATTTTTTTTCCATTGTTCAAAGAAAGCTTAAGAATTTGTTAAGAATTCCTTAAGATCTTTGTATAATGTTATTTTTCTTAAAGACAAATAATTGTTAAAGAGAAACATCCTAATTTGAAAGACAATCTATGTACTGCAGGTGATGGTAAGCTACTAGACAACTTAACGTTGACTTATGTATAATAATTTTTTAGGTAAAAATTCTTTTACTTGAGTTAAAAAAATGCTATTTAATGCTTATGCTGCTTCAATATTTTACAAATTCTACACTGAACCTATGTATTTTAGATGAAAAAAACTACTTTTAAAAACATTTCTAACATCAGATAATTTAATCAGCTAATTTGTGTAAAGTTTAAATTAAGTAGCTTTTAAATTTGATCAACTTTAACATAATATAATATTATATTAAAATATTTATCAAAATGTTAACTAATTATTTGCAGTTTCTTGCTTTCCTTTTCTTATTTTCTTTTTTTGCTGATTATTAAAGTAAAAATTGGTAACATATTATAGGATGACAATAGACATAAATAGAATAATAAAATGATAAAAATTGTTAATTTTGTTTATTCTTTCTTTTTCTACATTATGTTAGAACGAAGAGTATCTGGACTTAGCTTTAGACTGGATGCAACAGCCCATAATTAGTGAAAATGTAAGCTGTACTACAATTTTGTCACTTAGCCATATGTTTATTGTTAATTTAAAAAGATTTAAAATAGGAATAACTTGAACCATCTACATCATACACATTTATTTCAAGACATATTGAGCAGTACACAGATCATTAACCTCTAAAGTTTAACAATATTTAAATTTAAAATACATTACTGTTTAATATCACCAGCATCAATACCTTAATTTCCTTTTTGTAACATAATTCTTAATATATATTACCTATTTTAATACAAGATACATAAAGTGCAGGAAGGTTAGTAACTAAAATACGTTCTTTTGGGTATCATATATAAAAATGGTGATTTATGATATGGTATTTTTTATTATGATATAAAGCTAACTAATAGTTAAAACTAATGAAGAGTCTGAGGTGTATTTAAACAAAAACAATTACACCAAATGTATTAACCATAGGCATAACTTTATGATATAGCATAATGCTAAACTCACATATAACTAAAGTTATGGATAATATTAACAAAGTGTTTAACACAGTTTACCTTTAAATCACACAATATGTCTTTCAGAGTTTATTTCTTTATAATTTATTTTATTTATCGATATTATAGTAGCTATCTTTGAGATGTTTGTTCCCATTTTTTCAGATATTTTGGTTTTTGGAATTTACAAATATATGTATTTATTTACATACATTAAACAAGAATAGTGTCTCAATGTGGCTTTATTACATTTAAATACAGCATTCTTATTTATATTCATGAATTAAGCAAATAAAACAGAAATTACTTGCTAATGCAAGTACGAAATGTTTCATACAATTTTTTAAACTAAGTTTTGATGTTATGTAACATATCTTAATGACTATTTATAGACCTATACCTAAGGTTGCAGATGTTTTATTGCATTAAAAATTAAAAAAAACAACATCTTCCTGTTGTAGAAAAAATAGGTTTATTTCAGAACTTTTATAATTGCCAATTATTTCTTCATAGCATAAAATTTTCTCAAAGGTTATATATTCAAACAGGCGTTACGGTAAAACGCCCCACTCGCCAGAAAGCAAACAAATTGCAAAATGCGAAGAATGGGAAAGGCTTTCAGAAAAAACATACCCTTTAAAATTCCCCCAGGGGGAGGGGAGTCTATTGGCAGCTCAAGGTCTAATACATTTATGGCTTGTTTTCCCATTTTCTTTTCTTTCGGTAACATATTTCAATATAGCGTTACGGCCTTATGTCCCAATGTATATCACTGTATTATATTTGTCCAGAATTCTTATTTATCCTACTATATTTTACTTATAAGCACAGATTACTTGCTACTGCATGTAAGACATGTTTCATACATCTTATTTTACTAGGTTTTTATGTTAAGTAACATAACTTAATCACTATTTTAGACCAATACCTTAGGTTACAGATGCTTTATTGCATTAGTAATGTAAATAAGAGCTTCCTGATGTAGAAAAAATAGGTTTATTATAGAATGTTTATAATTGTCAAATATTTCATTCTTACACAAACCTTTTTCAAAGGTAACACATTCAAACAGGCGTTACGGAAAAACGCCCCACTCGCCAGAGTGCAAACAAATTGCAAAATGCGTAGAATTGTATAGGCTTTCAGAAAAATATACCCTTCAAAATTCCCCAAGGGGGGAGGGAGAGGGGTCTATTGGCAGCTCAAGGTCTATGGAACCTTCAATGCGATATTTTCAGATTAATACCATTCCATGTTCAGCAGCGTATGGTCCTAAAGCCTTAAACCAAAAAAAAAACTATTGGCGTAACTGAACAGATTTTAACAGGGGATTTGAGAATTCAAATCCTGCGTATCACAGAGAACGCCAAAGGCAAAATTTAAAAGCAGGAGGTATATCCTAGGGGTGATTGAACAATATCTGAATCTGTGTTGGCTGGGATATTGAAACCACCCGTCCTTACACTTACCGAAACAATATGGTAATTTGTAAATGTCTTTTGAGAGATCAATGTCTTTTTTGGAACAATTATCATTACTTATTATCTTTTGTTTTATTTGACCTCAAATCAACTAATCTCTCTACCAAATATAGTAACTGTAAGTCAAACTGTTCTTCATTTAAACCGTATACTGGTCACCAATATTCAATCGAAGGACACTGCAACCATAACCATTTACCACAAATAAATAGGCATCATCCACAAACTATGAACAACATTTAGACCCTTAAACAACGGAATTGTAAGGGATCTACTCCCCAAGGCAAATACACCTACAAAGTTAGGTGAATGTAGGTAAAACCATTCTTCTGTTATACACAAAACGGAATATTTATAACAGTGTTAAATTCGTCGGGTTTCCGTCGGCAGTAAAGAGAACAAATAAAGGTTCTGTACTTTTTTTTTCAATATAATTAATGATAACAATGAACTAGAGGTTATCACTGAAAGTGATCAATACCCAAACATGGGTGCTTGATACTAGAACAAGGAATGCATCAGTGCCATAATGTAACACTAGAAAAGTGAACACATGTAGCAGTGACCTTGAACGCACTCAAATACTTCCGAAGTTTTGTCTTCACATAACTACCAATACAGCAATTTTCAACTCAATATCATATTCCTAACAAAAGTTAGTGAACAGAAACAGTTTTTCTATTTTTAGAAACATAGACCTTGACCCCACCAGTCCACTTTGAATCACAAGAGACGTCTTTAAAGAAGTAACCTATACAGAAATTTCATTTTAAAAAATCTCATTTCAAACTATAGTTACTGAGCGGAAATGATGTTTTTTTTTAAGATTAACAGTGTCCTTGAATCTTAAGTCGAGCCTGACCTGTATCTAATGATGTTACATTTGTGTCCCCCAAAATGATTTAATCTGAGATGTATTTCATGAGTTATCGTCTGGAAACCTTTTTTCTATTTTAATAACAGTGACCTTGACCTAGACACCATCAACCCCAAAGTCTAACTTGACCTGTATCTTATGATGTTTCACCTGTGTATCAAAAATTGTTAAAATCTTTGAAGGCATTCAGGAGTTATCATCCCAAAACCATTATTTTATTTTTAAAAACAGTGACCTTTAGTTTGACCCCAGCCCCAAAATCGAACTTGACCTGTATCTTATGATTTTACACCTGTGTACCAAAAATTATTTAAATCCGCTAAACCTTTCGTGAGTTATCATTATGGAAACCATGAACAAGCAGTTTGTAGGGGTATAATAAGAATAAAGTTATGTTCACAATATTTTTTTCAGGTAAACCTGTGCAAGTTTTTCACTTCCTAAAGGCCCGGTCACACCAACGTTGATGGAGAGTCTCTGGAGCAGTGGAAAAAAAAACATCACCGCTCGCAACCGTACACCACCGTTAAACATAAGTTGGGCCCCGTTAAAGCAACGCCGTATACGCTCGGCCACCGCATGTTTCTCGAGGGGCCCTACCGCTCCGAAAGTTTTGAGCTGCACAAAATATTGCGAGCAGTGAGAAGGGGAAAATGTTCCGCCCCGGCAACGTTCACCCCCGCTCATCCAACGCCCAATTAAAGTTTGGCACCAATAGACGCAAGTTCGTGGACGCTTGGGTCCGCTAGGCCAACGCCGATTTCTTGAACGCTGCACCACCGCTGTTTTGCCAGCGTTGCCCGGGCGGCGATGGTGGAGCGCTAATAAGCGTTTTACGAGCGGACACGGGGTTGTTGGAACGGTGTCGGGCATTGAAGCAGCGAGCCACGGCGGCGATGAACTTTGGTTTGGCGTTGGTATAGAGTTTTGGGAGCGGGACCAGAATTTGGCTTTAAACACGGGGGAAATGGACCAGGAGCTCATTTGGAATCGAGCTGCCGTCGAGTAATTTGCTTATAGTTACAGAGTAGAACTGTACCAACATGGATGCTGAGAGACTTGCTATGATTGGTGCACTCGTTCGGCAGCAGAATCAGAACCTACTCAGATTGCAACAAGCTGTTGACAGAAGAGAGAGAGAAGAAGGAGAGACAGGGTTGTGTGGGTAAGGCAGTTGATACTGAGAAGGCCTGAACATGGACTTTATGAGAAACTGATGGTGGAGCTGAGGAATGAGGATCCGCGAGCCTTTCAACACTTCACGAGTATGCCACCAGCCATGTTTGATGAACTTGTACAGAGGCTCACCCCCAGATTGAACAAGCGAGACAACAACTACAGTGCAAGCCTGGAACCAGGACTCAAAGTGGTAATCACCCTACGGCACCTGGCCTCTGGTAACACCTACAGAAACATGCAGTATGCAGCTGCTGCCTTTCCTTCTCCAGTTTTCCTCTTCTGTTGTCCACGTGGCATGATGCTTCAACTATCGACTTATATCAAAATTATCAAAAATCTATCAGAGCTTGTTTCAAGACGATCCGTTCAGCTGCATAGTCACAAGTGGTATGCCGCTAAAACAAACTTTTAACCCCTGTCGCGCGAAAGCGCGCATGCGCAGAGTGCCACTATACCAAACCCTGGCGTCACCGCTATACCAACGCTCGCTACCACTAAACCGCTACTAAAGCAACGCCAGCTTCTGCGGTGCAGTGCAAAACCAACGCCCAAGTTTTCGATTTTTTTTCCCTTTTGTGAGCGGTGACGAGTTTTCGGTCCACCTCCCTACCGTTCAAGGAACGCTCCAGGCGGTGTGACCAGGCCTTTAGTAAATGTCCAATATAAAATTGTATTGCTAAAATGCAGAAATTCTTAATATGAGCGTATTAGTTCGCTCTATTTTAAATATTTTTGTTGTTCAAGTAGAAAAAAAAATCTCTTCACTGGTCACCTCAAAATAGTCATCGGTATGCAAAATTAAAGTGACCATATCTTAGCAACCAGTTGACCAATTTTTATTTTTTTTGTCTGTTCAAATTTTTTAAAATATCTTTTCAATGATAACTGATTATAATATTCTGGACTGCCTTATAATGGACATACATGTAATTATGTTGTGTAACTATTTAATATTACATGTATAAAGGGAGGCAACACTAAATATCATAACCTGTTTATGATCTATATGTTATTGTTCCAACACCATAATATTATATATTATGAATGTTCTATTGTTATGAATCAGTACTAGTTTTTTTAAATGTGCTGATATGATCTATAATAAAGCATAAAACCATATCAAAATGTTATTCAACTATTACAAATTAAATGACTTCTTTCATTCTCTTTTTACTGTTATGACCTGGACAATATTAGAATGAACATGCAATGAAAATAGATAAAGGCAGGTGTAACATCGAGGCCCTTGTTTAGTTTATGACACGCGGTTATTGTATAGTTGTGCCAGAGGCAATTAGACTGCATGTCACTGACCATGTCCTCGTTATCTTTTATTAAACAGGAAATGTGCGACTGAAGTAGAATGACTGTTCTAGTCATTGCACAACTTTTAAATTAGGTTTAATTAATCTATATTTTTTGCAATTTCAAAAAAAAATCGGGGGATTTTGACTATAAATCCGGAGATCCGGAGAAGTAACTTAAAATCCTGAGATTCCGGATAAAATCCGGAGATTTGGCAGGCCTGGTAACCTACACTACAATATGACAGAATTGTTTTTCCAAAACAGACAGTTAAAATAAGCAAAAGGCACAAATTCATAAAGATGTATGCACAGTTCCGTGTATGCTCCTTCTGCAAATTGGACACTCGATGAGAATGGCAGCACATATGGAGCACACCACCCGGTGACCGCATGGAAGGAATGTTGTGTCCACCAGCCTTCTATTGCAATCCATACATCTAAGCGCTCGATACTCTAAAAAACAACATAACAATTTTTGACATTTCTGGTGTAACAACAACTGGTATTGTTAAATATTTAAATATTTTGTTATGACAATGTGGGGGCTTAAAAATGTTTATTGCAGAAGAATAATGTGTCTTGTTAGAAATTAAGTAGATTATGATGGAGTATATATATTCCAAGTTTAAAAGTAGTGACACCGCAGAAGAGTTGGAAACAAGAGCTGTCAGAGGAGACAGCGCGCTCGACTATTCGAATCATTTGAAACAAATGCAATTTGAAGATTAAAACAATAACAACTATGGCCATACATTCATGTGCAATCAGGAAAAATATTAACAAGTGAATGGTAAGGGAGAAATTCATTTCAAATAACAGAAATAATTCCTTAAAGTACCATAAATATTAAACTGAATAGGGGAATAACTATGAAATATTTCTGGATTTGTTAGAAAACTTGTAAGTAATATTTTTAGAGACATTAACTTTTTGCTCAATATCAATCACTTCAGTAATGTTACAGAAAAAAATGAAATGAAAATATAATGGAAGTTTGAAGTTGATACCTTAAGTATTTGCAAAGTTATCGATGAAGTGCACTTAAGTGAAAATAAGTGAAAAAAGGAACAGTGGAAAAAGGGGCATAACTTGTAGAGTAATTGTATTACAGTTATGGGTGTTGTTTTTAATGACCTAGATTTTGATGGCGAATATATTTTCCAGGTTTCAAGGTGATAGCTCAAGTAGTTTAAAGTTAAGGGCCAAGTGTATATTTTGTTTAATGCAAAATTTAAGTGAAAAAGGGGCATAATTTGAAAAATATTGGAAGCAGGGTTATGGGTCTTGTTGGTAATGATGTAGATTTTGATGGTGAAAAGATATTTTAAGTTTCAAGTTGATATCATAAGTAGTTTTCAAGTTATGGACCAAAGTGCATGTTTTGTTAAACGGACACCGACGGGGACGCCGACGCCGGGGCCAGTAGGATAGCTCCCCTATTCTTCGAATAGTCGAGCTAAAAAAATTGAGCTTAAAATGTTTGGATAACTAGAAATAACAATTACCTTAATCTTTTTACATTCTTTCTGTCTTGGGGCAAGTGTCAGGTTGGTGGACCCTAGAACCTGGTTTAAACCTTCAGTCAGAGTGGTGAAGTGTTTTGCCACTGACTGCTCCAATGCGGTTATCTCTCGGGTTCTCACTTTTGTTAACTGTTCGTTACGTAAATTTTGAAACTGATTATTGTAATACCATGCTATCTCCTTTCTACTTTTTGACTGTCTGGGGAGGCTGTGTCTGCTGGATGTGGCCGTT
This sequence comes from Corbicula japonica, assembly GCA_038501625.1. Lineage (NCBI taxonomy): Eukaryota > Metazoa > Mollusca > Bivalvia > Venerida > Cyrenidae > Corbicula > Corbicula japonica. The sequence goes on along the minus strand of JAZAYU010000741.1, from coordinate 138,480 downwards.
CCTAATATTCATATTTCACTTTTTTTTATACAAACTGATTCCTTGGTCCTCTACATCTAGTTGCAAGTTTTCTTGACTTTTCCCAGAGTTTTGTCCAATTTTTGAATTTACGTGACAAAAAAATTCTTTAACTTTTCCCTGACTTCGAAAAATAATTAATTTGTGCTTAATTTTAACTAACCTGTAGTCTGAAAGGCTGGTGCTGGTGTAAAACCAGTTGCCCCTCCATTCAGCTGCTGGTCATTCAGACTTGCAGATTCAGGTAACTGAGTTACATCAGACCGCTGTCTGCTGGCATTTGCTGGTGGAGTTGCTACGGAAGTTTCTCTTAGATTCACACCTAAATCTGAAGTCGGAGAGTGAATGATTTTGAAATAAAATGTTTTGAATATCCCCGTTATTTAAATCAAAAGCTAGGAGAGATTCTATAAGAAGGCATTAAAACAAGAGGGCCATGATGGCCCTATATCGCTCACCTGAGTACAAAAGTACTCTCAGCTTGAGGTTTCAGACAAGAAGATTTTTAAAGTTTTGCCTATACAAGTCTATGTAAAATGAAGTGACCCCTGGGGCGGGGCCAATTTTGTCCCCAGGAAAATAATTTGAACAATCTTTGTAGAGTTTCAATAGAGGATGCTAAATGCCAAATATCTAAGCTCTAGGCCTTGTGGTTTCAGACAAGAAGATTTTTAAAGTTTTGCCAATACAAGTCTATATAAAATGAAGTGACCCCTGGGGCGGGGCCAATTTTGACCCCAGGGAAATCATTTGAACAATCTTTGTAGAGTTCCACTAGAGAGTGCTAAATGCCAAATATCGAAGCTCTAGGCCTTGTGGTTTCAGACAAGAAGATTTTTAAAGTTTTTCCTATATAAGTCTATACAAAATGAAGTGACCCCTGGGGTGGGGCCAAATTTGACCCCAGGGAAATAATTTGAACAATCTTTGTAGAGTTCCACTAGAGAGTGCTAAATGCCAAATATCTAAGCCGTAGGCCTTGTGGTTTCAGACAAGAAGATTTTTAAAGTTTTTCCTATACAAGTCTTTATAAAATGAAGTGACCCCTGGGGCGGGGCCAATTTAGACCCCTGGGAAATAATTTGAACAATCTTTGTAGAGTTCCACTAGAGGGTGCTAAATGCCAAATATCTAAGCTCTAGGCCTTGTGGTTTCAGACAAGAAGATTTTTAAAGTTTTACCTATATAAGTCTATGTAAAATGAAGTGACCCCTGGGGCGGGGCCAATTTTAACCCCAGGAAAATAATTTGAACAATCATTGTAGAGTTCCACTAGAGGGTGCTAAATGCCAAATATCTAAACTCTAGGACTTGTGGTTTCAGACAAGAAGATTTTTAAAGTTTTTCCTATACAAGTCTTTATAAAATGAAGTGACCCCTGGGGCGGGGCCAATTTAGACCCCTGGGAAATAATTTGAACAATCTTTGTAGAGTTCCACTAGAGGATGCTAAATGCCAAATACCTTAGCTCTAGGCCTTGTGGTTTCAGACAAGAAGATTTTTTAAGTTTTTCCTATATAAGTCTATGCAAAATGAAGTGACCCCTGGGGCGGGGCCAATTTTGACCCCAGGGAAATAATTTGAACAATCTTTGTAGAGTTCCACTAGAGGTTTCAAAATGCCAAATATCTAAGATCTAGGCCTTGTGGTTTCAGACAAGAAGATTTTAAAGTTTTTCCTATATAAGTCTATGCAAAATGAAGTGACCCCTGGGGCGGGGCCAATTTTGACCCCAGGGGAATAATTTGAACAATCTTTGTAGAGTTCCACTAGAGGATGCTAAATGCCAAATACCTAAGCTCTAGGCCTTGTGGTTTCAGACAAGAAGATTTTTAAAGTTTTTCCTATATAAGTCTATGCAAAATGAAGTGACCCCTGGGGCGGGGCCAATTTTGACCCCAGGGAAATAATTTGAACAATCTTTGTAGAGTTCCACTAGAGGTTTCAAAATGCCAAATATCTAAGATCTAAGCCTTGTGGTTTCAGACAAGAAGATTTTTAAAGTTTTTCCTATATAAGTCTATGCAAAATGAAGTGACCCCTGGGGCGGGGCCAATTTTGACCCCAGGGGAATAATTTGAACAATCTTTGTAGAGTTCCACTAGAGGATGCTAAATGCCAAATATCTAAGCTCTAGGCCTTGTGGTTTCAGACAAGAAGATTTTTAAAGTTTTGCCTATATAAGTCTATGTAAAATGAAGTGACCCCTGGGGCGGGGCCAATTTTGACCCCAGGGAAATAATTTAAACAAACTTTGTAGAGTTCCATTAGAGGGTGCTAAATGCCAAATATCTAAGCTCTAGGCCTTGTGGTTTCAGACAAGAAGATTTTTAAAGTTTTTCCTATATAAGTCTATGTAAAATGAAGTGACCCCTGGGGCGGGGCCAATTTTGACCCCAGGGAAATAATTTGAACAAACTTTGTAGAGTTTCACTAGAGGATGCTAACTGCCAAATATCTAAGCTCTAGGCCTTGTGGTTTCAGACAAGAAGATGTTTATAGTTTTTCCTTTCGGTTGCCATGGCAACCAGAGTTCTGCATGGAATTAATTTCTTTGAACAACTTTGGAAGAGCTTCATGCAAGGAAGATCCGTGGCAAGTTTCGTCAAAAATTGGCCAAGCCGTTTCAGAGAAGAAGTCGTTTGAAGAAAAAGTTGACGACGGACGCACGGACGACGGACATCAGGCGATCACAAAAGCTCACCATGAGCACTTCGTGCTCAGGTGAGCTAAAAACACCAATATTTACACAGCCACATACCCATCCTTGCAGAATTAAAGAGATGGCATATATAGTAACAAACATTACTTATTTGTTAGACAAAACACTTTCCAATTAAGCATAGTGCGTACTTATAAATATATAGATGAAGCAGTATTTCACCGAGTGAGCTCAGGAATTAGTATTTACATGACTGGCGTACAGACAAGAGAAAATATATAATTCCAGAGATCACAAGTGAAATTCTATTTTTCACTGGGTATAAAACCGTTTTCTATTAATTTTGTTCAGTAAATGCAAGAATTTAGTTTATTTCTACAAAAAACATCACATTTATGAAATGGCACCAAATGTCAGTTTATAACATTACGTCATATTTTCAACCATTCTCTCACCAGAGGGCGTGCTACACAAGTTTCGCTTACACCTCTGTCAACGCCGGGAAAAGTAGTTCTCATACACGTGATATTCTATCGTCACACCGCAAAATAGTTCCCCGAAAATTTGGGTTAAAATATATCTTAAACATTGTTCTAAAAAAAATAAAAATACCCATTTTCATTTTAAGTAAAATATACTGAGATCAAAATAATCTCACGAGCATTTTATTCATTATTTATATTTTGTACAAGAATCTTGTACATCGGGCGTTGACAGAGGTGTAAGCGAAACTTGTGTAGCACGCCCTCTGGTGAGAGAATGATTTTCAACTTAAATCCGTTTTCCAAATATTCTCATTTTAAAAAATTATGTGTTTGGGTACAGTACAAATGTGAAAAAAGTGGAAATAAAAACGAAAATCCACTGTTTTCAAACAGTGAAATATCACTTTTATTTTACCAAGAAATTCTATAAATCATTGGAAACAATATGTATACCTTCTGAAGACTGCACATGAATATGGTGTCCAGGCAAATCTGGCCATGGCAAAGGCAATTGCCAGGCCCCATGGTGTCCATCATGCTTGAAAATAAAGGTATTAATTAATCTGGATATGTTTAACCACATCTAGTGTATACATCGTGCTTTTTTAATTTTGCATTTGGCATTGTCTGGATCCCCTATCAAAATTCTTTTCTGTTTAGTTTCGCCGATTGTTTTCTCGTTTAAGGCAAACCTATTATTTTATCTGGGGACCATACGCCGCAGAACATGGACTGGTATTAATCTGAAAATACCGCATTGAAAGTTCCAGGTTCACCGCCATATGCACACCATCGTTTGGGATGTATTTAAACTTTACTGTTTATAGGTGTAAATATTGAGTTGCGCTCAACCTGGGGCTAGGCGGCGCGGGCAGTAATATGCATTTCCATTACTGTCCGTGAACAGGCTCAATCAAACCGAAACTGCAAATGTTCATTATTGTCGTTTTTGTTGGCTTTCAAAGTTCCATTTTGATATATTTAATATAAGAGGCAACATATAAAATGGTAAACTTCAATGGCGAAATTCAAAAAATAACATTTTCTGTCAAAAGCTTTTTCCAAAATTAGAAATAGTAAAATCACTAAAATCTTCACACCCCAATTCTCCAAACACAACTTTGTTTTCCGCAACATAAGCCGACTACACAAGGGGCAACAGTGGTAACTATTGTTTAGTGGCATAGTCTGTCATTTGTCAATAATAAAAGAAACTTGGCAAATGCTTACAGATTTTCACAGTCCTTATGGTACTTCATTTTTAAATGTTGCTCTTAAGAAGAAAAAAAACAACACAATAGTATTCTTCTTTTTATAATTACTTACAGGTACTGGCTGAACTCTGTGATTGTTCTGAAAATACAGCCACAGTGATGCTTCATCATAAGGACCAACAGGTATGGCTGCTTCAACTTTTCCAATAAACTGGATGATGACAGCGCAGCAGATGACTTGAAAAACTGCCGATCTTGAGCATCGTACTCGATGGTAGGACACATATTTCTTTTTCACTTCTTTCTCAAAGTTTGATATTCTATATTTGCCTGAAAAAAAAACACCCTTGAATAATCTTCAGCATAAAAAGAAAACCAACACTTTATAACTATGTTTAGACTTCAACTTCATCCTTTACAATGAAGTCTTATTCATCTAATGAATCATAATTCATGATGAGACAGTGTGACGTATAACTTTGACAGAAAAACTGCCCTTTATTTATTGGACTGTGAACTTGTGACATCGACAAGCACACACACAACAGACACGAGCTGTTGCCATAAAGCGTGTTATTATTCACTTATTAACAGTCGCAATGTTACAAATTCCTCTCATAATTTCAGTAAAAATGTGAGTTGTTATGTGTGTAAATATAAGATTTGAATTGATATGTGAAGGTTTTCATTTGTTTATGAAGCTTCACAACTTCAGGTTTCACACACTTGAAACAACCCGTTTTCCATACCCAAATAAAAACCATAAAATATTGTTTCAACCCTTAATTGAGTAACATTATTTTCAAACCCTCACATGAAGACTAAAACATTTTCTTTTGCACAAAAAATAATATGAACTAAGGCACTGCCTCTCTCGGAATCGACAACCGAAAACTGCAACAACAGTAAAAAAAATGGCTACTCATTAACATTCTGTTGGTATCTTCTTAACGTTTTTAATGTCAGGATTATAGCAAATGAATATAACTAAAAACTAATTTCATTCTGTTGTAATTTTTTATTTTATATTACAGTTTATGGATATGGTGAATGTAATGTATCTGATTCGATGTAATTACAACTGACAAATGATGATAAACTCCGCCTTCCATACAATGCCTCTATAATACCATGTTGTTTAATATTTTGGATAGAATAGAATTAGTAAGGAAGATAACTAACTTTCGTGTGCTGAATCGCAGTTATATATGATGGCTTGCAACGAAATACCAACTCCAAAACCGTTTAAGGTAACAGGGACAAATACTAATCTATCAAAATCGTGGGACACCTACATTAAAAGATTTAAGTACTACATTCAAGCAACTGGAATAACAAAAGATGAGCGAAAACGAGCACTTTTACTTCACTTTGGCGGAAAAGAAATTCAGGATATTTTCGAGACTTTAGACTGTGGGGATTCTTATGAAGACGCTCTTACAGAGTATTTCAATCCAAATAAGAACATGATGAAACGATTGACAATTTCGTTGTCAGACTTAAACAGCTTGCGTTATCCTGTGACTATCCAGGTGAAATAGTAAATGACATGATTCGAGATCAGGTGATAGAAAATTGCAAATCAACAGGATTAAAAAGAAAGTTTCTGGCAGAACAAGATATCTCTCTCGAAAAATTGCAATCAATCGCAAGGTCATCTGAAATGGCAGACCTTCATGTGCAAAAGATGAGTGCTTCGACCGAGTCGGCGCAAGGATCCAGCTTCAGTGATGTCTCCAGTACCGGCAATCAACAAGAAGCTTGCCAAATAGGGAAACAACATCCAAAAAAGTCGAAGAAACAGTTTAATCCCAGAGGAATACCAGCCAAACAGCCGGCACGCTTCAAGACCTGCTTCCGGTGTGGAGCTAAAGGGCATTCGGGACACGACTGCATGAAATCAAGGAATATTCAGTGCAGAAAGTGCAGTAAATATGGTCATTTTGCAAAAATGTGCAAAAAAGCATCACAACACGTCAGTTTCATGGCTGGAAATCATGAAAATCAAAGTGCAAACGAAAGTGAAAATGAAAGTGAAAGTAGTTTCGTCTTTACTGTACATACACATAACAAAGGATCGTATGTAGATGCTGTAATTGAAGGTAATTCTTGCAAATTACTTATAGATAGTTGAGCTAGTATTAACTGTCTAGACAGAGATACATATTTCAAAATGAAAGCTCCAAACACAAGTTGCGAATGTCAAACACAATGATTTATCCATATGTCTCTAGTACACCATTGAAGTTGCTAGGCACAGCTAGTATGTTAGTCAAAGTTGGCTCACAATCAAAAGTGGTAACATTTCATGTTATAGATAGCAAATGTCAGGCATTATTGGGATATGAATGTGCAATTAATTTCGGGATCTTAAAAGTACAAGTGAATCACTTGAATGAAAGTGACAGTGTCACTTCTATCTTAAATGAATTCTAAGACAGGTTTCAAGGCTTAGGCAAATTGAAAGATTTTGAATTAAAACTGCACGTAAATAAGAATGTAACACCTATAGTTCAACCTGCTAGGAAATTACCGTTTCAAATGAGGGAACGTGTAAATGCAAAATTACAGGAATTAGAAAGATTGGGTGTGACAGAGAAAGCGGAAGGATATCCGACATCTTGGCGCAGCCCGTTAGTTGTCATTCCCAAAAGTAATGGCGACATCCGAATCTGCGTAGATATGCGCCAAGTCAACACAGCTATAGAACGGGAATGGTTTCCCATACCAAATGTGGACGAAACGCTCGAACAAATGAACGGAAGCAAATGGTTCTCCAAATTGGACCTTAGCCAAGGTTACCATCAAATCGCACTCGACGAAGAATCGCGAAGGTTGACCACATTTGTGACAAATGACTCTGGATATCGGTACAAAACTTTAATGTTTGGAATTTCATGTGCTACTGAACTATTCTAAAGAACTATATAGCAGACATTATCAGACATCAAAGTTGTAAAAATATCTCGGATGACTATTATTTTTGGAAAGTCGAAAGAAGAACATGATATTGCGTTGCGTAACGTCTTACAATGTCTCAGAGAGAGAAACCTAACACTGAACAGAGAGAAATGTGTTTTCAGTCAAAACAAAATAACGTTCATGGGTCACACTTTAACAGCAGAAGGACTATTGCCCCACCATGACAAAATTAAAGCAGTTCTTGAAACCAGACCACCGTCAACATGCAAAGAGTGTAGAAGCTTTCTTGGACTAGTAACTTACTGCTCGAAATTTATAGCAAAATTTTCTACAATAGCAGAACCAATTCAAAAATTAACTCGTAAGCGCGAAACTTTTGTCTGTGGAAAAGTTCAAGAGAAGGCTTTCGAACAACTTAAAGACATATTAACAAGCGCATCAGTGATGGCAAACTACAATCAAGAAGCAGAAACTGCTGTTATAGTCGATGGATCACCCGTCGGAGTGGCAGCAATTTTGTCAATAAAACAACCGGACGGCAATTTTAGACCAGTAGCATACGCAAGCAGAACGCTTAGCGATGTGGAGCGACGCTATTCACAAATAGAACGAGAAACATTAGCAGTGCTTTATGGAATTGAAAGATTTCATGTTTACCTTTATGGATTAAATTTCACGGTATACAGTGATCATAAGTCTCTTCAACACATATTCACATCTGGACATAAACCACCAGCAAGAATCGAGAGATGGCTTTTAAGACTTCAAAGCTACAAATTTACAGTGAAATTTTCACCGGGACATTCAAATCCGTCCGACTTTTGCTCTCGTTCACCAATAGCAAATGAAAATTCTCAGAATTCAGAAATTTCTGAAAAGTACGTACATTTCGTGTGTGAAAACGCAGTGCCAAAACCAATGACTTTGCAAGAAATTACAGACAGTTCAGCTAAGGACGACATTATTCGGTCAGTAATTAAATGCGTGAGAAATAATCATTGGCAGAAAAATGCAGAACTAGGGCCTTATCACAAAATAAGGTCAGAATTAACAGTGTGTGGTAATATTGTACTACGTGGTACGATAGTCATTGCAAGCGAGAGTATTACAGCTTACCCATGAAACACACCAGGGTGTTGTCAAGACTAAACAGCTCTTAAGAACTAAAGTGTGGTGGTCTGGAATAGACAATGCAATAGAAAATCTCATTAAATCCTGCCACGAGAGCCAAATGGTATCTACACCAGAACGACCCCCACCAATTACGCCAACACAGTTACCTGCCAGTCCGTGGCAGAAACTCGCTATGGATATTACTGACCCATAAAAGGGTACTACATGCTTGTGATCATTGACTATCATTCGAGATTTCTGGAAGTGGAGATTATGAAAACAATAACATCGCAGGCAATAATCAGTCGTCTCATGAGAATATTCGCTACTCATGGATTGCCTGAAGAAATAACGACGGGCAATGCTCCAAATTTCGTTTCACAGGAGATGCAGGACTTTTTCTATCAAAATGGAATAAAACACCATCGCGTTAACCCATATTGGGCACCTGCAAATGGACTCTGTGAAAAGTTCAATAAGACAGTGAGGAAATTTGTGATAACTGCAATGCTAGCAAATAAAAACTGGAAAATAGAAATTCACAAATTTCTACTAACTTATCGCACAACCCCGCACTTAAGCACGGGCAAATCACCATCGGAATTATTGTTTGACTGTCAAACTAAAAACAAACTTCCACAATTCACCAAACCACAGCGTTTATCAAATGTCAGAAGAAGGGATGATAATCAGAAACAGAAAATGAAACAGCATGCCGATATACAAAAACAAACGTTTGATAAATTATCGTGTTGGACAGAATGTTTTGATTCTTAAACAAGTGCAAGGAAAATCTGATCCTAAATGTGAGAGAAATATTTTTAGTCATGAGTCAAAAAGGGTCACAGCTAAAACTGAAAAATGAATTCAATCAAATTCTGTTTAGCATGTCTCTCAAGTTAGGCCATATTATCGTTGATAAAACAAAAACACTGGTGCTAGAACAATGTTGTTACAAATGTGAACTGACAGGATAACACTTGAAATAACTAAAAAATAAAACATTAGATAAACCGTATGAAATTGAATAGGGTATAACAACACTGTAATGTCATTATCGTTGAAGGATAAAATGAACATTTTAAATTTGTCATCATTATAATAATTGTGCTTTCATTTCTGGAATGTTTAATCTCATGATACTTTGTATCTTTAAAGAAAAAGGCGGATGTAATGTATCTGATTCGATGTAATTAGAACTGACAAATGATGATAAACTCCGCCTTCCATACAATGCCTCTATAATCATGATAATACCATGTTGTTAAATATTTTGGATAGAATAGATTTAGTAACGAGCCATGAAGGTTGGTGTTCTATTCCCTGCCTTTTATAACATTACAGTGAACATAGCATTAGATATAAAATTCTATATTCATATATTATTATGTATACTGGCTGCAAATAAAAAGTTACCACTTTTACCATTTGCATTGATGTATTGAAACTATTCTGTATCGCAAAATAGCATTAGTACATTCTTGCAATTTTGGGTAACTCACTGTCTGCTGAATTTACTTAACATTAACTTAAAATGCCATATAATTATGGCCATGCTGAGTACAGTTTACAAGTAAGTGGTTGCAATTTGAAGAAAACCCCTAACAAGAGGGTCCGTGGGACCCTGGGTCGCTCACCTGCGAACATCTGTTCAATGGTTCGGACAAAAATTAAGACCACTAGTGTGGACAAGCTTTTTCTATATTTGACCTAGTGACCTAGATTTCAAGGTCACATAACACAGTTTCAAACTTGACCTAGATATCATCGAGATAAACATTCTGACGAAGTTTGAAGAAGATCGCATCAAAATTAAGACCGCTAGAGTGCGGACAAGCTTTTCTATAACTTGACCTAGTGACCTAAATTTCAAGGTTACATGACCCAGTTTCGAACATGACCTAGATATTATTGGGATAAACATTCTGACCAAGTTTGAAGAAGATCTGACCAAAATTACGACCACTAGAGTGCGGACAAGCTTTTTCTATAATTTTACGTAGTGACCTAGATTTCAATGTCACATGACCCAGTTTCGAACTTGACCTTGATATCATTGGGATAAACATTCTGACCAAGTTTGAAGAAGATCGGACCAAAATAACGACCACTAGAGTGCGGACAATCTTTTTCTATTATTTGACCTAGTGACCTAGATTTCAAGGTCGCATAACCCAGTTTCAAACTAGACCTAGATATCATTGGGATAAACATCCTGACCAAGTTTAAAGAAGAACGGACCAAAATTACAACTGCTAGAGTGCAGACAAGCTTTTTCTTTAATTTGACCCAGTGACCTAGTTTTAAGGGTCACATGACCCAGTTTCGAACTTGACCTAGATATCATTAAGATAAACATTCTGTTCAAGTTTAACGAAGATTGCACTATAATTTAGACTGCTAAAGTGCGGACAAGCTTTTTCTGTAATTTGACCCAGTGACCTATATTTCAAGGTCATATGACCTAGTTTTCGACCTTGACCTAGATATCATCGAGATAAACATTCTGACAATTTGAAGATCGGACCAAAATTACGACCACTAGAGTGCGGACAAGCTTTTTCTATAATTTGACCTAGTGACCTAGATTTCAAGGTCACATAACCCCGTTTCGAACTAGACCTAGATATCATTGGGATAAACATTCTGACAAAGTTTAAAGAAGAACAGACCAAAATTACAACCGATAGAGTGCAGACCTCATCTTTGCATAACAGGAAATCTTTTAAAACAAGGTTAATTTAAAAAAATACAGGTGCAGTTTAAAATCAATTTGCGGCAAGGTATTTCACAGCCAGTTTTTTTAAAGAGATTTATTTTTTAAACTTAAAACAAGCGCTGTCACTTGAAATTGACATATGCCCCCGAAATGCAGCTCTGAAATCGAATTGGTATACATATGTAGTAACAATATGCCTGTGGAAGAGATAAAGCAAACTGCATGCATATAATGTGAAAGATCGAAAGGATCAATTGTTTAAAGTGTGTAGTAAATATCTCGAGTAATAAACAAATTCTAAGATTAAAGGGGAGTTAATCCCTCACTAAATATAGAAAGTTAAGCAAACCAAATGAGTAAGGGCCCATAATTCTGCTAAAAGAAATCCAAGCGGAAAATCCTGAAGACATGCATAACTAGTCTATCGGACAAACATTCCTGTGAAAATTTAATAAAATCCTCCAAAGGGTTTTGGAGATGGAGTGTGGACAATATTTTAATAAAGAAGTTATAGTACAATGACTAAGGGTTCATAACTTGGCAAACAAGAGCTGTCAGAGGAGACAGCATGCTCGACTATTCGAATCATTTAAAACAAATGCAATTTGAAGATTAAAACAATAACAACTATGGCCATACATCAATTGTGCAATCAGGAAAAATATTAACAAGTGAATGGTAAGGGAGAAATTCATTTCAAATAACTGAAATAATTCCTTTATGTACCATAAATATTAAACTGAATAGGGGAATAACTATGAAATATTTCTGATTTTGTTAGAAAATTTGTTAGTAATTCTTTATAAGAGACATTTACTTTTAGTCAAATATCAATCATTTCAGTAATATAACAGAAAAAGAACTGAAATGAAAATATAATGGAAGTTTGAAGTTGATATCTTAAGTATTTGCAAAGTTATCGATGAAGTGCACTTAAGTGAAAAAATAAGTGAAAAAAAGGAACAGGGGCATAACTTGTTGAGTAATTGTATGACAGTTATGGGTCTTGTTGATAATGATGTAAAAAAAAGAACAGTGGAAAAAGGGGCATTTCTTGTAGAGTAATTGTATTACAGTTATGGGTCTTGTTGGTAATGATGTAGATTTTGATGGTGAAAAAATATTCAAAGTTTCAATGAAATATCGAATAATCGAGGTAAAAACTAAATGCAAAAGGGGCATAAGTTACAGAAATATTTTCAATAGAGTTATGGATCTTGTTGATAATGATTTAGAAACTGATGGCAAACATATATTCCAAGTTTCAAAGCAATATCTCCTGTTGTTTCAAAATTATGGGACAATTGCAAAAGTGAAAAAGGGCATAACTTGAAAAATATTGGTTGCAGAGTTTTTGTGTTGTTGATAATGACCTTGGTTTTGACGGTGAATATATTTTCCAGGTTTCAAGGTGATAGCTCAAGTAGTTTTAAAGTTAAGGTCCAAGTGTATATTTTGCTTAACACAAAAATGTAAGTGAAAAAGGGGCATAATTTGAAAAATATTGGAAGCAGGGTTATGGGTCTTGTTGGTTATGATGTAGATTTTGATGGTGAAAATATATTTCAAGTTTCAAGGCAATATCTCAAGTAGTTTTAAAGTTATGGGCAAAACACATATTTTGCTTAACACAAAATATAAGAAAAAAGGGGCATAACTTGAAATATATTGATAGCAGAGTTATGGGTATTGTTGGTAATGATGTAGAATTTGATGGTGAATATATATTCCAATTTTCAAGTTGATATGTTAAGTAGTTTATAAGTTATGGACCAAAGTGCATATTTTGTTTAACGCATTTGTCTAACGGACACCGACGCCGATACCGGGCTAGTAGGATAGCTCCCCTATTCTTCGAATAGTCGCGCTAAAACATAATTCATTTGGATACATATGAAGTTATGCACAACTATGCTTGGTGACAAGAATTCCTGTGAAAATTAAATAAAATCCGCCAAGAGGTTCTAAAGATTAAGTGTGAAAAGGATTTTTACATATAAGTTATAGTAGAAAATGACTTATGGCCAATAAATCTGCCAAAAATAATTTGAGAGGAAACTACTGATGCTGTGTACAACTAGGCTTGGTGATAAACATTACTGTGAAGTGTCAATGAAATCCGCCAAGTGGTTTTGGAGATTAGGCATGGGCAAAATTTTAATGTAGAAGATAGGGTTAGGGTTACTAGTTAAAAAATGAAACAGCCCATAAATAATCAGAGTGGAAATTCCAGACAATATGCCCAGCAAGGATTGGTGACAAATACTCATGTGAAGTTTCAATGAAATCCATCAAGCGGTTTTGAAGAAAAAGCATGGACAAGATTTTATATAGAAGTTAGGGTTAGTTAAAGACATTTTGGGTTAGGGATTGGGGTAAGGGTTAGTTAAAGAACTTAGGGTTAGTTAAAAAATGAAACAGCCCATAAATGGGCCAAAAATAATCTGAGCAGTAATTCCTGAATATGCACAACTAGGCTTGGTGACAAACACTCCTGTGAAGTTTTAACGAAATCCCTCAAACTGTTTCTGAGAAGAAGCGAGGGGAAGATTGTGCCGGAAATTTGGACGGACAGACGGACTGACGGAAGGTGCGATTACTATAGCCTCCCTTTTGGGGCATAAAAACGTTTAATTTTAATATATCCAAACAAGTAGAAGTGGTTTGCACCACAATATTTTGTAGAACTGTAGACATTCACACCTACTCTTCATTTCGAACATTTATGCAATGTTTCAAGTCAGTATCTTCATATTGAAGAAGAAGTTTGCGTCACAAATTGTTTACAACAGATTAACGGACCGATCAACCAGGGGGGGGGGGGGTTATAATTAGAGTGCTGTGGTGAGTAGATCAATATGCCTTTTCTTCCTAAGTAGAGAAAATTAATTATAATCCTCAATAAATTAGTAATAACTAACCTGCAGCTCGGGAATTGCTTGTTGCTCCTTCATTTGATTGACAATGGGGTTGAGATCCTGTCACTGGTCTAAGCGAAACTCCCAAATCTAAATGGAATGACAATAATTGTGTTATATGTTTGGACACTCAGTTAATATTAAATAGCTTATTCAAAGTGCCAAACAAATGACCACTTAAGAAAAGAGAAACATGCATATCAGAAATTGACACACCCAGAAAACACAACCTCCCTAAACAGCCAAGAAGTATAGATGAAGAGAGATCATGGTTTATAAAATGATCAATTTCAAAATACTTAACACAGCGAGAATCCGAAGGGTCACAGCCTTGGAACGGTCAGTGGCAAAACTTATCGAGTATGCAAAATTATAATTGCCTTTATTTAAAGGGAAATTGGTGTGTTTCTGAAAATTAGATGAGTGTTAAGCTGATCACTAGTGTTGCCTTCTGGTACTTTTCAGAATAAAAAATCCAATTACAAAAAAGGGGCAGCAGATGTGACCTTAACCTAAAGAATTCAGCATCATCAGGTCCGTGTTGCAATATAAAGTGAAAGCTTGATGAAGAAATGGCAAAGTTATAGGCAACATTAAGTTTTCATGATTGACGGCTGGACAAAGCAAAAGGGGGACTCAAAAGTAGGATAAAACGTTGAATTTAAATACAAAGTACTAGAGCATGCAAGAAAATGCACCACTGTCCGTTTGTCTGGCCGTCTGAATTGATCACAAGGTTAGATGTTTGGACAACATTGTTCATTTATGTTCGAACTTAAGTTTTTCCACAATGTTATTGGTCTGTGTCGCTATTACCATAACCTGAGCGGACCTGAACAAGGTAAACAGGGCTTTGCTGTGCAGGAAATAATCTAAATGGACTACATTTCGACCACATTTTCTGATCCTTGAAACCAGTTATCATCTAGAAAACATATGTTGAAAACGTGGCTATTAATTAAAGCCCCGTTTAAAACCGGAATATAGACTAGGAAGGAAATCGTTAATTAATGTTATGTATTTTCTCATACTAATGCATTAGTTTCGTTCTATGGTGTGAAAGAATATTTTTTTCCGACAGTCAAAAGACATTCAATACAATGTGATTTTTAAAAAAATTTCTTTACTCAGTATTAATGCCAATGTAGAAATAAAAGTTGTGCATATCATACTTTCTCAGCCATCAAACCTAAAAGTTTAACAGTATGCAACGTATACGTGAATACATACATTGCAAAGATAATTATGTACCTGTTTCAATAGAAAAACGTGAATTTTGCATATCATGAGTTGCCACATTCAGAAGACAGTCTCTATACACAGCCAGAAAAAGTGAAAGAGATAGCATGGCTAATAAAATGACAAGTTCAAAACAGATACCACAAACAATTAACAATCAAAGTGCTGAAGGCACTGGGGTATTCACTGCCTCCAAATGCAAACAGGCAGGTTTAGATTATTTTCACCCTGAAATAAATCAAAGATTCACAATGACTTGAGTTTAAAAAGGATTCATTTGCGTGGAAAAAAACTAGTAAAGGGCTGCTTTCTGATGAAAAGAGCTGAAAAAATTTTAAGATTATTTTTACCCCTAAGGTAATCAAAGATTCACAATGATTTGTGGTTGGAAAGGACTCCTTTACGTTGAGATCAATATCAGTTTCACCTCAAGTAATGATTTTTAAAATGTTAAAAAACAGAACGTTTCAACAACAAATTAAAATTTTAAAAAATGTATAGCTTATTTTTACCCCTTATATTAATAAAAGATTCACGTTGAGTTGAGTTTGGAAAGGATTTGGAAAGGATTCCAAAAGTTCCGATGAAAATACCTGGAAAAATATTTAGCTTATTTTCATCCCTCATATAAAACAAAGATGATTAGATCATAAAACATAAGATGATATCACAATATATCGTGCTGTCCCTGAAAAGTCGCTAAGTTAAGATAAAAAAGTCCTTTCCGAATGACAAAATGTCCTTTCCGCGGAAAGTATTCCTTTCCGGTATCTAGCTATACCCTCCTTTCCGTTTCGAAAATTGCGCTGTTGTGTCACGTGATCAGTATTCTTGGGCAAATTATTTATATCTCGCTATTTTTCGCATAGACAAATTTTATACTCGACAGATGAAAACATGTCCTCGGTACACAGCGATTGGGAATACAAAATTACTATACCTTTGTGTATCGGTATCCCACGAATGGTGGAAAGTAGTACTACTTTGTGTTGCGGTGTACCATAACCGGAAGTGTTGTCCGTTTTCTTGGGAAGCGAGCAGGCTCCAGAAAACGGTAACTTTGTACACTGCTAACGCAGTGAATACAAAAATGAGAACCCGATGGCTTTATGCATTTGAACTGTCGGTGGAAAAACAATTTTCCACTGGGGGTTAAAGAAAGGTAGCGTTGTGTCCTACTGTGGCTCTGGCATGTCTCATCTTGAACATGTGGTCAAACAAATTTTCGAACGTGACTGTACAAGTATCTTTGTCTCTCAACAGACAGGCCACCAGGTGGCAGCACCTCTGGCAGTTCGCCGGGGATGAACAATTCACCAGGCGTTTTCATAATGTTTTCGTTGGGCTGTTTTCGAACAAATACAAGTCCCGGGACGGCACTCGAGACTCTGAAAAAAAAAACAGTTTAAATTTAAAATGTTTTGCTGTTATAATTCACAAAAATGCAAATTAACATACACTTGCTGTATATATATATATATATATATATATATATATATATATATATATATATATATATATATATATATATATATATATATATATATATACTTGCCTGAAATGCTGGTAGCATGTAATAGATTTCAATGGCTTCGATGTTCGATGAATTCCTTCCAGTTAAACCATCTCCACTGTTGATAGGTTACCGGTTCGTTCACTGTTGCGGATCTGTAGACCATTGACGCTATATCCGCCATACAATCGGCATCACAACGTCTGTAAAAATATACGATAGACGTGCAAAGTTTGAAGTTTTCATAAATTTAACAGGAGTTAGAGTTAAACAACAGCTGGTAACACGAAATATGAAAATACGCAAAATTAAGTAACAACATTTAGCCTATAACAATTCTCGCTATTTAACGATTAATAATAATTTAAATGCCTCCCCCGACCCCCCCCCCCCGAAAAAAGCAACAACAAAAATACAACAAAAACAACAATGTATGTTAGGCAAGAAAGAAAGTGACTTTACCTGTAGACCTTTTTGAAACATGCAAATCCAGCATCAATTAAGCATCTGCTGTGACCTGGTATCTGCATATGCAAAGTGATCTCATGGTGAAGACCAGTCATGACTCTCCATAACAAATATCCTATTACATACCGATTTTTGTTTTGACCTGAAAATAATAAATTATTATATTTTGCATGCCCATTATTTCCTTGAGTCGTCTCAGTAACCGTTTATGAAGAATTGACTTAAGGTACCATGTATGTTAAAACGGGATTTAAGCAATGTGAAATCGTTACCTATGCAATTATCTGTGTGTATAGAGCAGACAGGTTCTCCTTGGTACACTCGCTCAAAAGCATCATGAACCATTGAGATCACGGCATTGGGTCCGTGACACTGCTTCCCGTCTTGGCCTATTGTTTGACTTTCATCGTAGAGGTAATGGAGTTGGCGTGGTTCACCGTCCGTCCGGAATCCAAAAACTTGTACCTGAAATTTCTTTGGGGATAAATAATTCAAAAAAAACACTGTCCTTATTCGTCAGATGCCTAAGGAACAATGACAACAAATAAACATAGATTTAAAAAAAATACTAATACACAAAATAGTGCGCGTCTGAGATGTTTTGTGCCTGCGGACGCGTACACGTGCGAGAGACAGACAGACAGACAGACATAACATTTTCTATACCTTTTCAGTGTAAGGAAGTAGAGAGGACCCATTTGTCTTGCATGATGAGGTATGGATACATTTTGGGCAAAGTCGAACGTGTAATGAACACACTCTGGCACAAGTCCAGTCTGCCTTGCTTGCTCGAACCTTTCCCTACTCTTCTTAACGAGATCAATGTACAGTCTATGCTCGGTCTCAGCAGCCTGTATTATAAATGTGTCTTAATAATCAAACTTACAACAGCAATATAAATAAACAAGAGGGCCAAATGGCCCTATCGCTCACCAGATTCTTGGAAGCATGAAATGAAAGGGTGGAAAGAATTCCAGGAAAGAGCAAGTACACAGCTTTCTTTTCAACAATGTGAAGAATGGGTTTTATAGTTTCACACAAAGATATGTTTTCACATTTGATAAGGTGATTATTCTACTTGATTTGCTGTGGTATTATAGCATTTCATACTGTTACACTTATGTATAATTCTAAGAAGGGTTTAGTCTTCAACCAATTAGATACATGCAGATAATGTTTTCTATTTCGAGGCACTAGTTTGGTTGTTATTAATAGAATATACCTTTGCTACAAAAATGTTTAACTCTTTTTTCCATATATATTTATATATATATATATATATATATATATTAAAGGCTACCACTGCAGATCCTGAACAAACAACACAAATGAGCAGGCTGATCTAGATCTACACTGTTGGTATTGCATAAAAATGTGTATACATGTATATGATGAAAGAGTTTAAGACTAGTTGGGTGAATATCAGGGCCAAAAAGCATAAAACTGGGACTAGAGACCATAATTAGTGCTCAAGTATCTCATTCACATGAAAAATATGACATGCACAATTATCTAAACTGTATACTGAACAACTGTTGAAATGTCATGCCAAAATCTGTAAAACTGTGGAAGTTAGCATTAGCAGATTTGATTAATATCTGCTTGTCTCCTAAAACTAATGAACTAAACCATAGGAAAAACATGTTCGCACTTGAACACTTAAAGGTGAATATATGCGAAAAGTTTCACATCATATTAGCCTGTCTTAAAATGAAAAAGTTATTTGTGTCATAATATTTTGTAAAATTATTCTTTCTATGAAAAAATGCTGGAATGATCCATATGAAGAACTGTTCAAGAAGTTCACGTTACAGGGTTTGTGACTGTTACATAGTGCTCATTTCAAGGGAAAATAATCAATTGAGCAACAATGAAAAGTATGTCATAAGTAAAAGTATGTGCATTTGAACACTTGATGATCATACATTGTACAGTGAAACCCCTCTATAACAGAGATCTGAGGGACTAAGGGAAAGTGTCCTTAATAGCGGGTTGTCCTTAATTGTGGGTATAAATCAAGAAGAAAACAACATTTGCGTTCTTTAAAAACTTGTCCATAATACTGGGGTGCCCTTAATATTGAGTGTTTGTAATGAGGGGTTTTACTGTATTTGCAAGCATTTAAGGCAATATTTTCAAAATGGGTGTTCAGTTTACCTATATTTTGTGTCATTCTTTGACACTCTGTCAGAACAAGAGGTTGAATTAATTGAACAAGTAATTTCCATTTTACAGGCAACACTAAGTTTCATGTTAGAGTTGCATTTGAAAGGGATATAACTCATGAAATATTGAAACTGGAGGTATCATTCTTGTTGTCACAGATGGCATTGTTAGTGCTGATGATATATTCCAAGTACGAAGTGAATAAAACCAGTACTTTCAAAGTTATAGGCAACATTAAGTTTCATGTTAAAGATGCATTTGAAAGGGGCATAACTCAAAAAATATTGAAACTGGAGTTATCATTCTTGTTGTCACAGATGGCATTGTTCATGCTGATGATATATTCCAAGTATGAGGTGAATAGGACACGTACTTTCAATGTTATAGGCAACATTAAGTTTCAGGTTATAACTAAAAAAATATTGAAACTGGAGTTATCATTCTTGTCGTCACAGATGGCATTGTTCGTGCTAATGATATATTCCAAGTATAAAGTAAATAGGACAAGTACTTTCAAAGTTATCGGCAACATTAAGTTTCAGGTTAAAGTTGCATTTGAAAGGGGCATAACTAAAAAAATATTGAAACCAGAGTTATCATTCTTGTCGTCACAGATGTAAATTGTTCATGCTGATGATATATTCCAAGAATGAAGTGAATAGGACAAGAACTTTCAAAGTTATAGGCAACATTAAGTTTCAGGTGAAAGTTTGGGGGACTACGGGGCGCCGCCGCTGCTGCCAAACAATAGGATCCCTAAAGAATTCAAGCAGACCTTTGGTGTTCTGTTAGTGAGTTTATATATTGGGGTCTATATGGACAAATATGATTGTTCAATAGTATAGTCATACTTAAGTTTAAAGTTAGGGCTTTAAAAACAGTGAATGAAATACTTATTAAGCTCGATTTTCAAAGTACTATAACGTTAAAATGCTAATTCAGTCAGTACCTGTAAAAAATGACATAAATGTTACCTTATTCAAATCTCCAAGCTCTGTTGTTAAATTAAGTTAACACTGACCTAAAGCATTCCAGTTCAAGAAGGCACTCACAATGAACATGAGCAATGACCTCTTATATATCTTAACAGCAAATATTGCACCAACTCTAAATATAAACTGAAGATAGGTAAAGATATTGAATTGTAGACACTTAAAATTTTTCACTCTGCTACTAAAGTGTTTGTTTCAAATTTAATCACAGATCAACCAGCGAATGAATTGTTCAGGAAAGATTGAATTTTAAAATGGTATGAACTCTGTGTCAAGGTCTGGTTGATAACTGTAGAAGAACACAATTAAACTCTTGAGTTCTGAGACCGGTATTGTACTCGACACACCGCCTTGTCATGGTGAACATTTGTGCCAAGTTATTTTGAAAAGCAATGAGAAATAACAAATTTACAGGGAAGACAAGTTAATTCTATTTTCATTAACAGTGACCTAGTTTTTGGACCAAGATGTCCCATATTCAAACTCGTCCGAGAAATTGCTGGGTCAGACATCCCGACCAAGTTTCATGACAATCGAAACAAAAATGTGACAGCTAGAGTGTTAACCAAAAAATTATATTTTTAATTACAGTGACCTAGTTTTTGGACCCATATTCGAACTCGTCCAAGAATAATTGGGACAAACATCCTGACCAAGTTTCATGACAATCAGAGCAAAAATGTCACAGCAACAGTGTTAACAGGGAAATTCTATTTTTAGTAACAGTGACCTAGTTTTTGGACCCAGATGATCCATATTCGAACACGTACAAGAAATCATTGGTACAAACATCCTAAGAACATCCAAGAAATTACTGGGACAGACATCCTGACTAAGTTTCATGACAATTGGAGCAAAAATGTTACGGCAAGAGTGTTAACAAGAAATTTCTATTTTAAAAAGCACTAATGTTGTTTTTAGACCAAGATGACCCATATTCGAACTCGTCCAAGAAATCACCGAGACGAACATCCTGACCAAGTTTCATGACAACAAAGCAAAAATGTGACCGCTAGAGTGTTAACAAGAAAATTCTATTTTTAGTAACAGTGACCTAGTTTTTGGACCCAGATGACCCATATTCAAACTCATCTAAGAAATCATTTAGACAAACATCCTGACCAAGTTTCAAAACAATCGAGGCAAAAATGTGACCGCTAGAGTGTCAACAAACTAATGCATAATGTACTGACCGGCGGACAGACAATAAAACTGAGACTAGAGACCATACTCAATTCTCAAGCATCTGACTGCCAAAAACTGAAAAAAATGAAATGCATGAGTTCTGAGACCCCCTATTTATATGCCAGTTTGTTTACATACACTGTATACAGCTGAAACCTCTCTTTAACCCTTTCCTCCATAATTACCCATTTTTATGCATCTGCGACAAGTGTAGATCCAGATCAGCCGGCAAATTTGTGCCATCTGATCAGGATCTGCAGTGGTTCCAATGGGTCAGAAATAACCTAATGAATCAAAAAGCAAACAGTGTAGATCCTGATAAAATAATATGGGTGGATGTGCCAACTGATCTAGATCTAGGGTTAATATAGTCTGAACATTTTAAGAATTAGCTTTAAATTTGTTGTAGTTGGTGTTTTAAAGCGACATTACTTCAATTTAACCCGCTCTTGTATGAAATATTACATGTATTTGGAACTATAGTCACTAATTTGCAGCATTAGTTCGGGCTAATAAAATTTTAATTTACTGAATTAAATTTGGTCCGCGCGACTAAAAACGAAAGTAAGATTTCCGAAACGTCACAGAAATCGAGATCGCGCATGAAGTTGTCGCGTCGTTAAAAATAAATGCTAAATATAGCTCCATTATATTTAGCTTCTTAAAAGTTCGTGAATGACAATTTAACAATATCATTTAAAAATCCCATCTATAAGAAAGAATTTGACCAGACCTTTTGTGTTCTGTTAAAGAGGTCATAAATTGGAGTCTATTTGGACAAAAATGATGTTTTTAGTGGTATATTCTTATTTATATTATTATAATTTTAAAGCTGGGGCTTTAATTACAAACAGTGAATAAAATATTAAGAAAAGTCTGATATTCAAAGTGCTTTAAAGTAAGAATGTTGTTTACCTTATAAAAACTCCCAGAGCAAAGTTCTTAAAATTGCATAACACAGATCTAAGCAGGAAAGTTCAGTAGGTCATTCATTGACCACGGACAAGAGCTCTTTCTCTCTGTTTTCTTTTGAGACAGTAGTTTGCTTGAAATTAATAGACTAAACCTTTTCTACAAAAATGCTTAACCTTTTCCTCCATATATATACTTTTTTTCAATGGACAATCAGTGTAGATCCAGATCAGTCAGCATATCCCTTTTGCTAAACAAAATCTACACTGTTAGCTTTTTTATTTGTTCAGTTAATTCTGACTAAAATTCAACCAGTGCAGATCCTGAATAGACTACATAAATAAGCCAGCTGATCTGGATTTACACTGTTGGCATAGCAAAAAAATATGTACGAGTGGAAAGAGTTTGGTCAAGATCAGGGCTAAAGACAATAAAACTGAGACTAGAGACCATACTCAATTCTCAAGCAAATGACTGCTGAAAACTGATACTAGTCTTAGAAAAAAATCACATGCTGGAGTTCTGAGACCTCCAATTAACTAGCCATTTTTTATACATACACGTACAACATAACCCTTTCCTCCTTATATACGCATTTTTACGCAGGTGGAACAAGTAGATCCAGATCAGCTGGCACATTCCTGCCGTCTGATCAGGATCTGCACTGGTCCCATTTTAGTTAGAAATAACCTAATACATAAAAAAGCGAACAGTGCAGATCCTGATCAGATTGTTTGGATGTGCCGGCTGATCTGGATCTACACTGTTCGCCCATGCAAAAAGTTGTGTATATGGATGAAAGGGTTAATATAGTCTGAACATTTTGTGAATGTACTTCAAATTTGTTGTTGTTGTTGTTGTTGCTTTACTTACAAATTTGAACAAAATATTCACAAAAGCCCATGTTCAGTGCTATAAATTACAAATGATTATTTCATAGAATATGTCAAAATTTACCCTATAAAAACTTCCAGAGCAAAGTTCTTAATATTGCATAACACAGATCTAAGCAGGAAAGTTCAGTAGGTCATTTAATATGACCAGCAACCAGAGCATTGAACTCCATAATGCATTCTTATACATCTTAATATAGCTGAAGACAGGTAGAACTATTGAAATTTTGTCACTTAAAATTTTCACTCTGCTACTAAAATTTTTGTTTCAAATTTTATCACTGAACAACCAGTGAATGAATTGTTCAGGAAAGATTGAATTTTTAGATGGTATAAAGTTTGTGCCAAAATCTGGTTGATAACTATAGAAAATCAAAGGTTAAAAACAGAATTTAAAAGAAAAAAATTTTGAAAACCCCAGGGCGGGGCCCCTGGGCAATTCAAGAACATGATTTTAATAATTTGAGTAGAGATCATTAATATCAATATTCATACCAAATTTGATGACAATCAGATAAAAAATGTGACCTCTATTGCATTAACAAAATTTTTGCTTTAATCTGACCTAGTGACCTAGTTTTTGACCCAAGATGACCCAGTTTCAATAGGGGTCATCACACCACCAAGAGAAACATTCTGACCAAGTTTGATGAAAATCGGTTGAAAACTGTGGCCTCTATCGCGTTAACAAAGAAAATGTTGACGGACGACGGACGACGGACGCCGGACGACGGACATCTGGTGCCCCTCTGATCACAATAGCTCACTCAGAGCCTTCGGCTCTGGTGAGCTAAAAAAGCAGCAAGAATTTCCACGGCCCTAATATTTGCAAATCGATAATAACTTACAGGAAATTTTAAACACGCTACATATTAAAAACTAGGTTTGAACGTTAAAGTGTTATTATAACGTTATATAAAACATTACCTGAATATGCGATTAAGTGTAGCCTCCATTTTGTCTGCTTCAGTAACTGCATCAATTACCATCTTTCTGTTGATTTCGCATCTCGGACATACATCATTTCGGGCACTTGCGATTATAATGTGCGGCAGACAGGATTTCCAAATCTCGCAAAATGTTGTTCTTTTGACGATTCTGGTCTCATTCTTTTCTGTCATTGTTTCGGTATAAAGGCTGTGCAGTTCAACTTTAGTAAGTGAGCTAGGCAAATATATAGGTGGAATATTGTCCCTGCCTCTTGGTGCTGCTGGCTGCGGGAGTCCGTGTTCATCTGCAAATGATCGTAGAAACGATACTATTTTCATGAAGTCCTCGAATGTGATGGCGTGATGCGGTTTTCTCTTTGTGTTTCCATGTTTGCGAGGACTGACACCATTTTCTTTCATATGTGCGACCAACAATTTCAATTTATATTCTGATATGTCATATATTTGAATGAATGCACTTTTACAAATAGATTGCCCGTTGAACGAATATTTGGACCTAGCTCTCTTTCTATCGCCTCTTTTAGTTGGTGTTTTTTCTTCGCGGCAGGATTGAAGTACCGACATCACAATGAACTCTTTATCGGCCTTATCCATTTCTTGTAAATTAAATTGATGCTGATCAATATCTTCCCTAGGAAATTTTACCAAACAGTTAAACGGGCAACAAGAAACGTTATCTGTGTCGCCGGAAGTTGAGATAGTAAAATCCCCGTCTGCCTCGTCATCTGTTTCTCTATTGTCAGAAAAATTTCTCGCCGATGCCTCTTTGATTCTTTCAATGACGCTATTGTCAACCTCATCGGACATTATGCTATGATCATCATTATTGAATTGAAGAGAACCCTCTGTAATTCCAAAATATTGATTGAGCATACTTGTCACCTCCTAAAATGCAATTGAAAATGATATAAAGAGACTGATTAAATTAACTTAAAAATAGGTGCATAAGTTGGGACTTGAAAGAATTCCAATAAAGCAAGGGTGAAATACACGATTCACAGGTTTGACGCATACAAGCGTTCACTACAGTGAGCACCGAGAATAGAAGAATAGAATAGAATACATTTATTTTCCAATCATGGGTCATGTTACATGACATTGCAATCAATGTATACATAATGCAGCAAATAAAAGTAACAACAACATAGGAATGCACTTACATGCATAAAGAAAACAAGGCTTAATTCTGATTTGTTAACACAATTAACAAAAGATGTGTATGGCTACTTTTCAAGTCATATCTTCCAACACTACCTTTTTTGTATTTAATTTAATTTTACTAAGTAGGGTACAGATAGAGGGCAATACTAAGGAGACTGTATGATGAAAAGTATACCAATAAAATAAAATATGAGGATAACCTATAGCTGAGTAATATTGTAGTTAAGACCGTGTGATGAAAAGTATACCAATAAAATACGAAAAATAACCTGTAATTGGGAAATATTGTAGTTATCATAATCGTATACAGTCTATTCATTATTATAAAATTACTGAGGCTACCTTACATATGGAGGGTAACAAGTATTCTTATAAATCATGTGGAAGATATTCTTAAACAAGTAACACATTAACATAGGATTTTAAAACAATTAACAACCTAACAAAGTTCACATTTCTTGTTAACAAATGGTTCATCTGTGGACAATCACTGATCTTGGACTACTAATGGATAAAAAATAAACATCACATCCATAACTCTATTCATGATTATTCTTTTTCAATTCAAAAATATTTATGTAGTGTTTTTCAGGATATCAAATCTCTTATTGTAACATGTGTAAATATATTTTGATACTTCATTGATGACAATGCTATCTTCATTACTGAACATCCAAACAAACTTCTGTTCTAAATTCAAATTATTAAAGTTCATACACAGCTTAGACAATGATTCATATAGCTGAGTACGTTCATTCCTGTATGAATCACAATCTATCATAAAATGAACTTCATCTTCAATTAAGTTACTATTAACACAAAGCTTACAAAATCGCACATTTGACTCTACTTTCTTATATCGCCCAGCCTCTATTTCTAACTTATGGGAACTTATTCTAAGACTAGTAACACATCTCCTGATTTTAAAGTCTTTGACAACAGACAAGTAAGCTTCTCTACACATTCGTTTTTTAAATAAAGCATATATGTTCTTAATTTTCCTGATCTATCTACAGCACATTTATCTTAGGTACATGCCCATTTATATTTGTATTGTTCAATCAGTTTATTTTTTACACATTTAACAATGTTTACACTCTTCATCGATGTGTTGTCATTAATTCCCAACAACTTGATTAAAAACTGCACATCAGAAAACCAAGATTTTTTATGACAATTGTACAAAGACTTGCTCTCCCATGATGCATCTTTCAACAAATCACTAACATATTCTTGCTGCAATCTTTGCAAATATTTTACAGTGCTGCAGAGAGCTTCAAAATAAAGAGGGTATCTGCCTAATTCACCTTTAACTGCATCATTAGAAGATTTTTTATGAACACCCAGAATATATTTTAACTAGAAATGTTTCCAAAGGACACGGATGCCCCCGCTATAGGTTTTTCATAAAGCTCCCAGCAGTAGTGTAGAACAAGTTGTGTTCACGAGATAATTATATTCCTATTACAAGAAAATTCTATTTTTAGTAACAGTGACCTTGACCTTGGATCTACAGGCATGGGTATTGTGCGGACACACCGCCTTGTCATGGTGAACATTTGTGCCAAGTTATTTTGAAATCCCTCCATTCATAACAAAGTTACAGCCTGGAGAAGAAAATTCTATTTTTAGGAACAGTGACCTTGACCTTGGACCTACAGGCTTGGGAATGTATGTGACACACAGTCTTAATATGGTGATCGATTAAAACAAGTTATTTAAAAATCCAATGACAAATAACAAAGTTACAGAGCCGACACAATTTTGCAAGAAATTTCTATTTTTAGTAACAGTGACCTTGACCTTGGACCTACAGGCATGGGTGTTGTATGCGACACACCACCTTGTCATGATGAACATTAGTGCCAAGTTATTTTAAAATCCCTCCTTTCATAAGAAAGTTAAGGGCCAAGTGTATATTTTGCTTAACACAAAATGTAAGTGAAAAAGGGGCATAATTTGAAAAAAATATTGGAAGCAGGGTTATGGATCTTGTTGGTTATGATGTAGATTTTGATGGTGAAAATATATTTCAAGTTTCAAGGCAATATCTCAAGTAGTTTTAAAGTTATGGGCAAAATGCATATTTTGCTTAACACAAAATATAAGAATAAAACTAATGTAAATGAAATTATCAAAGGGCCATAACTTTTGAACAGAACATGTAAAAGCAAAACCCCGCCTTTATGCACAACAACATATCAGGCCAAGCATTGTGGTAAAGTTTTATTAAATTCCCACCAGTAGTTTAGGAGGAGTTGCGTTCACGAGATATATTCCTATTAAAACTAATGTAAATGGAAGTATCAAAGGGCCATAACTTCTGAACAGAACATGTAAGAGCGAAACCCCACCTTCATGCACAACTACATATCAAGCCAAGCATTGTGGTAAAGTTTCATTAAATTCCCACCAGTAGTTAAGGAGAAGTTGCGTTCACAAGATACATCCTATTAAAACTAATGTAAATGGAAGTATCAAAGGGCCATAACTTCTTAACGGAACATGTAAGAGCGAAACCCCACCTTCATGCACAACTACATATCAAGCCAAGCATTGTGGTAAAGTTTCATTAAATTCCCACCAGTAGTTTAGGAGGAGTTGCGTTCACAAGATATATTCCTATTAAAACTAATGTAAATGGAAGTATCAAAGGGCCATTACTTCTTAACGGAACATGTAAGAGCGAAACCCCACCTTCATGCACAACTACATATCAAGCCAAGCATTGTGGTAAAGTTTCATTAAATTCCCACCAGTAGTTAAGGAGAAGTTGCGTTCACAAGATATATTCATATTAAAACTAATGTAAATGAAAGTATCAAAGGGCCATAACTTCTGAACGGAACACGTAAGAGCGAAACCCCACCTTCATGCACAACTACATATCAAGCCAAGCATTGTGGTAAAGTTTCATTAAATTCCCACCAGTAGTTTAGGAGGAGTTGCGTTCACAAGATATATTCCTATTAAAACTAATGTAAATGGAAGTATCAAAGGGCCATAACTTCTGAACGGAACATGTAAGAGCGAAACCCCACCTTCATGCACAACTACATATCAAGCCAAGCATTGTGGTAAAGTTTCATTAAATTTTTCACATGGCGACACGTCAAGAGATTTAAACAGGTCATACTCAGTCTTGTCTTTTGCCACACTTTTGCTAGAAGAATTTATGGTACCCCAAATTTCACTGCCATACAATGCTACAGACTTAACAGTATGATCAAAAAGATGTAGAAGGGTATCAACATTTCTATGTATATCTTCAAAACATTACTTAACTTAAAATATGCTTTAAGAGCCCTCTTATACAAATCATTCTGGCAATGCGTAAATGTGCCAGATGAAGAATAAGGAATACCTAAATATTTATATGATGTTGCATGCTCTATTTCAACATTATTATACACAAATTTAGTGTTGAACTTTTTACCTGATTTACAGAATATAACAATATTTGTTTTCTGCAGATTCACACTTATTCCATTATTCTGACAATATATATTTAATTTATTGAGACAATTTCGTAGGAAAGGTCAAGGTCGCTGTGCGGTGCATCAATATTTTTCGGTCGACAAAAAAAGAGTTTTTCTTTATTCAAGTCAAAAATTATCAACCAGATTTGGCAAGATCATTCCAAAATATTATATTTGTGGTATAGATAGTAAAACGAGGGAACAAATATCCAATAAACATCCCTACCTTTGTTTTTCAAAATTCCTTTGTTTACATCTACAACTTCCTGTGGCCAACTTGAATAGTAATTCGGATTTCGGATACTTGAAAACAACTCTCTTAGGGGAACAAAACATGTGTGTCAACCTGCATAAAGGATGAGGACAGTAGCAACTGTACTGCCAGTGTTTCTTTGTATTGTACTTGTGCTATCCCTGGTCCAGCATGAACATAAAGCTTGGTACTTCTCCCTGATCCTGATACAATCTGGAGACTGCCACCCCAACCCAGGTCCAAACTACAAGTTCCCATGTGGAGTATGCCATAAACCTTGTAGAGCAAACCAACCTGCAGTGGCCTGCGACAGCTGCAATGTTTGGTACCATACTAAATGCATGTACATGCCATCTGCTGTCTATAGAGGACTCACATCAAACACCAGTTGGATATGCTTTACCTGCGGTATCCCCAACTTTTCGTCAACTCTTTTCCACACTTTATCTGCGGACAGCATAAACACATCAATAGCAACAAATAACACCTATAGCATTCTGTCTGACGACCACAACTCTAGTGCCGAGGACAGTGAGTCATGCAGCTTTAGCTCAGTGCCGAGCTCTATAGGATCACCAAGATTTACATCTCCTGTTAAATTTGGACTACCAATACCAAAGCCATTCCTAGACTTACTCAGAGCTTTGATTATAAATTTCCAGAGTATCAGGGCAAAAAGATCTGCCTTTTGGTTGCTGCTGCAAGAGGCAGACCCAGATATCATCATCGGGAGTGAAACTTGGTTGTATCCTGAAATTCATGAGAGAGAGGTCCTGCCACAAGGTTATCACTTTATATCCAGACGAGATCGCCCTGAAAACAGGCACGGTGGTGTCGTCATCGCCGTCAGAGATACCATCACCGGCAGTGAGATAAATCTCAATACAAGCGCCGAGATAGCCGCTGCATCCATTGTGTGCAAAGGCAAGGACCCCCTTATCATCGCCTCGGTTTACCGCCCCCCAAGCAGTAATCTGGAATACTCGCATGAACTCTGCACACAGATAAGTAAACTCCACCTTAAATACCCAACATCATCTATTTGGTTAGCAGGTGACCTCAACCTACCTGACATCGTCTGGGCAACATGCACTATCACAGGAAACAGTTATCCCAGAAACATCAACCAGCAGTTCCTTTCCACTTTTCACGACAGCAGCTTTGAACAAG
This sequence comes from Corbicula japonica, assembly GCA_038501625.1. Lineage (NCBI taxonomy): Eukaryota > Metazoa > Mollusca > Bivalvia > Venerida > Cyrenidae > Corbicula > Corbicula japonica. The sequence goes on along the minus strand of JAZAYU010000741.1, from coordinate 108,048 downwards.
TAATTGACTTCCCAACTAGAGGAGACAACATCTTAGACCTGTTCTTAACAAATCGCCCATCACTGGTCCAGAGATGCAAACCCATTCCTGGAGTAAGCGATCACGATGTTGTACTTGTCCAAGCTCCAACTACAGCCACCAGGGCCAATCCACCCAAGCGGAAGATTCTACTCTGGAAGAATGCTGACACCACCAACATACACTTAGCCATAAAATCATTTAGCAATGAATTCACCTCTAAGTACCACGTTTCCACCAATATCGACATCCTGTGGAATACTTTCAGAGATTTTGTAATAAACACCATTGATACCCATGTGCCATCAAAGCTTACCTCAACTCGATTCAACCAACCATGGATAACACGGAAGGCAAAGCGTCTCGCCAGAAGGAAAAAGCGAGCCTTCAAAATGGCAAGAATGAGTGGTTCCGAATCTGATCTGGACTATTACAACAAGCTAAAGAAGGACACGCAGCGAGAGTGTAAGGATGCCTACAACACGTATATCAAGGACATGGTGTCAGACCGAAACCCCAAGAAGCTTTACACACTGGTAAAGGGCAAGAAGTGCGACAGCAGTGGAGTGTCACCCCTCAAGTCTGAGGGCCTGTCCCACAGTGAAGCTTCTTCAAAGGCTACCATACTAAACAGGCAATTTAGCAGTGTTTTCACAACTGAAAACCAGTCAACCTTACCATCCCTTGGACCCAGTCCACACCCCAACATGCACAACTTTGCTGTAACTGCCAAGGGTGTATACAAACTCCTGCATGACCTTGACCCATACAAGGCTACAGGACCAGACCAGATCCCCACCAGATTCCTGAAAGACTATGCAGAGGAACTCTCCCCTTCGCTGGCTCTCATATTTCAAGCCTCACTAAACCAGGGTCAGATACCTACAGACTGGAGACAGGCCAACGTGACCCCAATCTTCAAGAAAGGCGACCGCAGCGATCCTGCCAACTATCGCCCCATATCGCTGACCTCTGTCTGCAGCAAAGTGATTGAACACATCATTCACAGCCAAGTAATGTCACACCTGGAGAGGCACAACATTCTCAGTGACCAGCAACATGGCTTCAGGAAAAGGAGGTCCACTGAAACCCAGCTAATCCTCACCATCGAGGACCTTGCAAAGAGCCTAGATGCGGGCGAGCAAGTCGATGCAGTTCTACTGGACTTCAGTAAGGCGTTTGACAAAGTCCCACACAAGCGACTAGCCATAAAGCTGGAATACTACGGCATCAGAGGCAACCTTCTGCAGTGGATCCAGAACTTTTTGACTGACAGGTCTCAAAAGGTCTTAGTCGAGGGGAAAACATCAGAGGCCACCCCGGTCACATCTGGTGTGCCACAGGGCTCTGTGATTGGACCGCTCCTGTTCCTCCTCTACATCAACGACCTCCCCATGAAAGTCACCTCCACGTCCCGCCTCTTCGCAGACGACGCCCTACTTTACCGTAGAATTAAATCACTTGCGGATACCAAGGCTCTTCAAGACGATCTTGACAGGCTCCAACAGTGGGAAAAGGACTGGTTGATGTCTTTCAACCCAACCAAGTGCGAGGTCATCCGCATCACAAAGAAGAAGAAACCCATAGAGGCATACTACCACATTCATAACACCAAACTACAGATTGTGAAGGGCGGCAGATACCTGGGCTTGAATATTGACGAGAAACTTTCGTGGAATACCCATGTCTCCGTCACTGCAAAAAAGGCCAACAACAGTCTTGCCTTCCTCCGCAGAAACCTGACAAGTTGCCCACAGAGCATCAAGGCCCAGTGTTACCAAACCCTTGTCAGGCCAATCATGGAGTATGCCTGTCCTGTCTGGGATCCCTACACGGCTACAAACATCGCAGAGCTTGAGGCAATCCAGCGCCGTGCAGCTAGATTTGTCAAGGGTGATTACCACACCACAAGCAGCACTAGCCAGATGATCGCGTCACTAGGCTGGCAATCCCTAGAACAGCGTCGCACAAATGCAAAGCTAGTGACAATGTACAGAGTGGTCCATAATCTTATCGACATCCCAGCAGAAAAGTTTCTCACCCCAATAACCTCCAGCATACCCACACGAGGCACTACCCAGAAATACCTGCTACCTTACTGTAGAACAGATGTATACCAGTTCTCATTCTTTCCCTCCGCTGTCAGACTTTGGAACCAGCTCCCAGTTCAGCTCACCGAGGTCAATAGTGTTGAGGCTTTCAAGAGTGGGCTCACATCAAAACCATAGAACCAAGTAAATTGTTTTTAACCAAAACGAACTGTTTTTATCTATCACCGTGTGAATATCTTGCACTGCATAGAGACTTTTACCTTTTACAATGAACGACAATGCTCCAGAGGAGATTTTGTTCAATAACGGAAGAAGAAGAAGAAGACCCGATGCTGATGTGGATAAAAGTACTAAATCATCATCATACATAAGGCAACTAATTGAACTATCATGCAAAATCACTTGATCATCATTAGCATCAAAACATGAAGGTAAGTCATTTACATAAATTTTAAACCAAATTTGGGCTGAGGTTATCACCCTGTCGAACTCTAACATGTTGCTCAACTGTTTGGGTAAGCTTATTTTTAATGCGTACATGCAGTAAATTAGAGGTATACATATTTTTAATGACATAAATTTCCAGAAATATCTAGTAAATGCAGCTTGTATAAAAGCAAGGAATAAATAATGGAATCGAACGCTTTGGCAAAATCAACAAAACAAGCATAAACCTTAGCGTTCTTACTTTGGTATTTTTCAACAATAGTACCCAATACAAACATATGGTCAGCTGTCCGTGCCTTTGGTTGAAAACCTATCTGAGCTTTGTCAATAATATTGTTTGTATCAAGATAATTCTGTAATCTATCATTCAATATATTATTAAACAATTTAGATAAACATAGCAATATTGATATCCCACGATAATAGAGGTCTTTCACATTGTTGTGCGCATGCGTCGTACGTCACGTTAGGTGCGGAAAATATTGGTTTTATCCTAAACCGACAAGTGAGGGGGCATTTAACTGTGTCATTGCTAACAGAATGAACAGACATGATCACGGTGTTGCCACTTTGAATCGGAAAGTCTTATATGAAAAAAATACATTGTGGATTACACGTTACTGTATATTTTCCACATACATAATTATATAAGCGTATCGAGTTTTCTGACAAAATGCGTTTACTTCAAGAAATATATTTTATGTTACATGATCTCTCTAAATTGGAGGTAAACGGATGAATTCAGCAATGTATCGTCGTTGTATTCAACGCCCGTTAAGCTTATTAAGTTATTCATGTTATAAAAAAACATCTTTTTTTTATAAAATCGTCAGCAATAGTCAATAGACATTAGTTTAAGTCGCATTTCATGAATATCTACGTGTTACGGGAATGATGTAGAAAGAAGATAAAATGTCCGCAGACCTCCAAAATCTAAGGATTGTATCTGAAATCTCCGGACCGTAAGGTTCTTCTCCTGATCTATGGATTTTCAGGCAAAATCTCAGGATTTAAAAATATTGAAAAAGATAATTAATGAAACATAAATTTAACTGAATTTAAAATGGGTTTTACAATTATATTAATTAATATTAAGAAACTTGGTCTTGGTCACGGCTCCAAAATGTCCTGTTTATTGAGAGATTACGTGATAGCGACACACTGCCTCGGGCACACATGTTCACAACAGCTAAGTGTCATAAAACTAAACTCGGACCTGAATATCGCAGTTCCGTTCATTTGTTTTGTCCATGGTCATTTTGATTTTAAACAGAAATGAAAATATTATATTTCAAAACCTTCAGCGACAACAATTACGAACTTCAACATCAAATAGTTTTTATTTAAAAAAAAACAAAACAAATAACAAAACTCTCAAGATTTTTTTGAATAGGTTTTGGTTGGCCTGCCGTCCGGCAATATTCGTTTGGTTCAATCAATTTAACGATTTCTCGGGTTGTAGCTGGAATCATCCTATTATGTAAATACGTAATATTTTTTCTCAAAAGCAAAACACGCAAAACACATATCAACCTAGTCGCCGACGAGCTACATAAGAATATAATTATGTCTCATTACACTATAAATTATAGCGTAACAAAAGAATGTCGTAAAACGGTAAAATGTCCGATAATGTTCGTCTGAATTGTCAATTATACAGATTTATTTTTAGTAAACACAATTCACGTGTGTATTTTCATAAAAAAACAACAAACAAATCCGTTGGATACTCGCGTCCTGAAAATACCGCGATAAACAATGTTTAAAATGCGCATAAACTTTCTTGATGTGCTTGTAAATGATCACAACGGTTTTTTTTATTCTTCGTTGTTTGACTGAACTTACTTATTTATAAATTTGAAATGATTAATCAACATTTTCTTAATTTGATAATCACTTAGTCATATTAACAATAGTAAACGATGCCCCCTCGCGTGCATTTATCGACTAAATATGCTCTTCAATTTTAGAGAGCGCTAAGGGGAGGTAACAATGTGAAAGAACTCTATTAGAAGGTTGAAGTGGGTCATCTTTTTTATACAATGGTTTAATGTATCCAATCTCCAATCATCTGGATATATACCCTGTGACAAAAATATATTAAACGATTTCACAATACATGGTATTAAAATAAGTAGGCCTGTCTTGAACATTTCATTTCTAAAGCCATCAAGGCCAGCTGACTTTTTGTTTTTCAACTTAGAAATTGCCCTAGAAACATCTTTTTGTGTGATCAGACAATCTAAAGGGGTAAAAGATCTAAAATTCTCTTTTTCAGCAATAAGTTTTTCATACCTATCATTTCAGTTTATGAATTTTTTCCTGACTGTAATAAGCTTGAAAAATAATTAGTCCATGAAGACGTCTTAACAAGGATCACAAATACCACTAGAATCTTCATCTTCAAGATCTTTAACAAGTTTCCAATATTCAGTGGGATCTTTTTCATACAAAGTATCCAATTTTTCCAATAGAACTTTTTTTAATTCTCTCCTTTTCTGTTTGCATTTATGACTATACACCTTTCTGTATTTAAAGAAAGATCCTCGAACAATAGGATCATTAGGGTTTCTTGTGTACAAAATACTTTTAAAATTTAGTTGTTTTCTCATGGCATACAAGTCATCATCAAACCATTTCTTGTTCTTTTTTCTTTAATACTTTCTTAGAATATATTTTCTTTTTCAAAGAACGATCACATGTATATAAAAGAATATGATTGAACCTATGCAAAGCATTGTTAGCATCATCACATAAATTATCAGTCATGAAACTATCAACTTTCTTCTTAACATCAGCAGAAGTTAAAGCATTAACAAACTGTATTCGATGAAAGCTGGTTCCAAATATAGCCATGTGTAATCTCAATCATATCATTTTTACAACTATCAGCTTCATAATGAAATGTGCTAACTATTTTTACACATATACATGAATGGTCACTTAACAAAGGTAGATGAGATTTTACTTGGAAGAACAGAATACAATGATATGAAGTCTCTGATACTATACATAGGTCTACTACACTGTTACCATTATACTGAAAACATGTATAATTACCCAAAGAGTCACCAAATGTCCTGCCATTCAGAATCAGCATATTAGCAGCTGTACACATATCAAGGAGCTCACTACCTCTACTATTGCACACACTATCCTTAATTTTTCTTTGTTTACCATTATTATCACATGAAACATATTGAGGTACCTGCACATATGTATTATCATTATCTATAAATTCATTTTGTATGCCAACACGGGCATTTGTATCCCCGCATAACATCACATCTCCCATTAAACTGAAACTGTTGACATCTTTTTCAATAATTGATAATATATATAAATTATGTCTTAAGCAATATGAGGGGTTTGATGGTGCAATAAAAGCAAAGCACAAGAAAATATCTGTTTCTAGTGAAAAGTAATTTTTATTCAATTTAAGCCATTGAACTTCACTTGACCTATTTTCAAGCATAGTAATGCCTTTTATAACATGGGGTTTAACTAAGATAACCATACCTCCTGACACAGGATAATTAGTCTCCCTTGTTCTATGTAAATAAAAACAATGAAAATCAAGTATGCTATCTGGTAACTCTGATGAAAGTTTTGTTTCTTGTAAACATAAGATGTCATATTGTTTGACATTGTCTAAAAAGAGCTTATCTTATTATTTATTTCTTAGTCCATTAATATTCCAACAACCAATATTTAAAGATGTGTACTTTCTACTGTTCATTATATCTTATTAGTACATGTATCTGTTTTAAACAAATGCAGTCAATGCAGCATATTATTATATTATTATTATATTGTGACTATTTTATGATGTGCCAGCTTATCTAGATCTAAACTGTTCACCAACACAATAAAGGTGTATATATGGAGAAAGGGTTAACTTATCCCATATTTTATGTAATTCCAGAATAACCTCTATCTTGGACAGGGTTGCCAGCACCACAGATGAAAAAAATTCCCTGACTTTTCCCTGACTTTTCACTGACCAAATCGCGTTTTTCACTGACCAATAATACCAAACTTAAACAACGTTCACCACCCCTACTGCTGTCCAATCTTCCCATAAGTTCATTTTTATTATTTTAACAATATATTATATTATTTGACAATTAAATGATGCTTTATACATCAATACAAAGTTTGGTAGTTTGATGATCAGTGAAATGTTAAACAATGTAAAATAAGCAAGAAAACCTTACAAGATTTAACCAATACTTATAAGATAATTGTTAAAACATGTACTTGACTAGTGATATCACATAGCATACAAAAACTTGAATAAATAAACCCAATAGTAAAAAGCAAGAGATTATCACAATTGAAGCTTAAGTATCCATTATTCATTATTGACTGGAATAATTATCAAATGCAGATTAAAAGAGATGTACATAGTCTGCATAAGGGGCCAGCAAACAACATTTTACACAAGTAAAACAACACCTCAGACAGAATGCCCTTACATGTTAACTTCATGTTGTAATTTAAAAAAACTGATGAAATGGGAACTTTGAAAGCCACGGAACACAACAAATATGAAAATATTGCAGGCTCAGTTTGATTGAGCCTGTTTATGGGCAGTAATAAAAATGCATATTGCCCCGCCTCAATTTGATCGCAACTCGATATTTACACCAATAAACTGTACAATTTTGATCCATCCTAAATGATGGTATGCATATGGTGGTGAACATGGAACCTTCAATGGGGTATTTTCAGATTAATACAATTCCATATTGAGCATCTTATGGTCCCCAGAAAAAAGAATCGGTTGCCCTAAACTTGAAAACAAAATAAAATATTTTTTTAATATATAACTCAAATACAAAGCTGATATACCATACAAGTAATACAATATAAACAATTTAGCCTATTCAGTGCTTAGATAAACTTAGATTGAAATACATGTAGGTTTTGAAGACCTCTGTCCCAATCAAACAAATATTATTAGTCTGGTCCAAATGAAAAATGTCACCTACATCTAGACTGGACCAAACAGAAAATAGGTCAGTTGATGCAGAATGTTTGCTTAAATTTTCAAATCAATCTAGAGAAAAGTTTGTTTCACAAAATTTAAACAAAACTCATGCACCTTTCATAAAAAATGATAGACTGAGCCATATAAAAATGTCAGGCACATAATACCCCGTACCTAAGGTGTTTAAAGTTTCAAGTCAGTATCTTGAAAAATGTAGCAGTACTTTGTGCCGCAATATGTTTAAAAATTCTGCAAATATACAAAACCCATGTTCCTCCCTCCAAGATCCAGCACACAGCAACCCTCTGAATATAGTAAGTTCTGCTATATAGGCCTTAATGGTGATAACTGACAGAAGTGACTGCCATAGTGTGAACATGTATCATGTACAAAATTTGTGTTCCAACTTCAGTTCACAGCAACCTAGTTTTTTGTAGCACCTCCTTATTAAAAATTTCTGGAGGCAAGGGTTGCAGAGCCTTTCAGTCTTCAATTAATTTTATTTATAATATTAGAACTTTTATTATAATCCACAATTATAAAGAAAAAGCTTCATAACAGAAAAATTTGTAAACTCTATCTTAAAATAGAACAATTTTTTTCCTTCCAAATGACTTTTCCCTGACTTTTCCCTGACTTTTTAGGATTTTTATTTTTCACTGACCACTTTTTGAAATTCCCTGACAATTCCCTGACCTTGAAAAAAAATCAAATTTCCCTGACTTTTCAAGTCCGCTGGCAACCCTGTTGGATCATATCTAACATCTAACATGTCTAATCACAATATATAGTATCAAGATTTAGAGGCGCTGAAAGAATTGATGACATCTTTACTATATATATAGTCTACTGTAGTCTCTCGGCACTTCCTGAGGTTGAAGTCACAGAATCCTGTCACAAATTTTCCCTGTGTAGGTTTGTAAATGTCCAAACCGCGATCTATCTTTACAATCCAACCATTGTTGAATCTGAAATGATACAGTAACACTGCTGTGAACAACTCTAAACATACTTATAAGTATCATTCACGTGTGTTGGGTAAAGATCGCGTGATCCAGCCCGAGTGAAATATGCACAAGGGCGGTAACGTGGCTCTGCCGAGTTACCGCCTAAGTGCATATTTGACAAGGGCTGGATCACTTATGTTGGATCATGCAATCTTAACCCAACACGAGTGAATGATACTTTTTCTTGCATACCGTATTTATTTTGCAGATTTTGGGGTATTTTCCTTTAAATTTTTCTTTGCACTACTTTTTTATAGTAGCGGAGTGACATACAAGACATTCCATCGTTCATTCATAAATGCGTCAGACATCGTGATGTCATATAAGGCACGTGACTCATTCTACATGGGGGTGTAGAATCAAATTTCCTACACTGGTGAAAACACCGGATGACCTGACCTGGTGTGCAAGAAATGTACAATTCTTGTACTCCAAATAATAAGTATATCGATTTTATCACATGTGTGAGCAGTGTAGGTCCAGATCAGGTTGTGTCAGTCTACACTGTTTGCCCATGAATAACAACTACTTCAAATAAATACTGTATATCGTAAAGATTAAGATATACTGAATTGTGCTCTATGACAATTGGAAGTTCCTTAAATCTAACCTCTAATGTATGTTAACAATGAAGTTGTCTTTTAAAATGGTAGAAACCCTAGAATTAACATTCGCAGAATAGTTTCTTTTTAATAATCACCGACCACAAAACAAATTATTTTGTTTTAAAGATTTTTTTTGAGATTATTATCATCATGTGATTACTCCCTTGATTATCCTAAAACTTGATAAGCATAGTTCTATTATTACCTGATTTCTCTATTGTGAAGGGTCTGTGAGTACTTTATCTCCAGAGTTATCTTATCGGACAACAAACTGGTCGCAAGCTTTGACAGTTTTCTTTGCTGGTATCGCTGCTGATTTTCTCCCTAAAAATATTTAGATCATTACCTTAGCGCAAAATCAGTATAAATACCATTGAAATAAAAAGGAGTTATACTTGAAGATTTAGATGTGCATGTTTCATTTTTTGATCTATGCTCTTGATGATATACCCATATGCATCGAAACCTTACTCAGTTACATATACCACATGTGCTGCCATTGTTACATCTTTACTTTGTACAAAGGCTCAGCTAATAGCAACAATTTTCACCAGGAAATGTCCTTAAATGCTATCCCTGTAACCTGAACAAATTTTGTGAAACATTCCAGACAAAGTATTTGGAAGAACACTTGTTGTTACCTTGTTCTGTCCTGTGATCAGCCGGATCTTGATCTTCTTAACTTTGGCAGAAGATTTTATCATCTTGCAGAACCGTGAAAAGATATAAATCTGAAATAATTCATATTCTGATTTAATAATTGACACTGACATTAAGCTGACTTTGTACTTTTTATTTGATGTATTATTTTATTCTTTGGAGAAGAAATAATCCAGTTTTGGTATCAAATGAAAATGATAAAGCTTACTTGACTACTGAAGTGCCATTACTACTAATAATATACAGAGGTCACAACATAGGAAAACGGTTCTTTAGTGATATTTATTCATTTTAACTGTATTTCAAAAGAACTTACTATTATCTTTTATTTTCTCATAACTAATGTGAATTTGTTACTGATTTTGACTATATAATATTAATGATATAATGATAAAGTGCAGTCTTCATGTTATTTTAAGGATTTTCAGCTTTTCAAATCACCTTTTTCTGTGGTTTAACTTTTTTGTAATAGGTACAAATTTAATATTCATCATATGACTGGAAGTGACATACATACATATATCGGTGTATTCAATTCAAGTACTGTGCTTAACATCATAAAACTGATGCCATAAGACCAGTCTTGAGAATTCCAGCTGGTGATTAAGACTAAGCTCACTTCAACCAGTCAGCTGCTCAGAACATGAGACTGGCCTCCAGTCCCAACATTACACATATGTTTTTGGGCCTTGGTCTACCATCTATATTTTCTGCTTTTACTCCATATATTTTTGGCATGTGCAAACAATGTAGATCAAAATCAGCTGATCAGGGTCTACAGCCCAAATCTGCAGGCTGATTTGGATATACAATCATCACACAAGAATTAAAATGTGTATATATGGAGTAAATGGTTAAAGCAAATAACAGTCAAATGCATACATGTACACTGTAAAATACCTCATCTGAGTCACAATCATACAATCAGATAACACTGAAATTATAAACATACCTGCTGTTTGGATCTGATATAAGGATCCTCTACAGTAATTTCTGTAAAAGTTTTTAATAAACATCGACCAAATAACCTTTCCAGGCTATGGCCAGTAGAATCATCTTCTATACGAATCTGTTCATGGCATTTCTCAGCTGAAATTCAACAAATCAAGCTCAATTTTGAGACTGGTCTCTAATACAGTCGTATATATATATATATATATATATATATATATATATATATATATATATATATATATATATATATATATATATATATATATATGTGTGTATTTAAAGTGAAACATCTGCTATTTTGTTTGTTTTGATTCAGAATCCCCATCTATTTTCATTATTAAACTCTTGCTGCTTTTAAATACAATGTGACTACAGATATGACTAAAATTAAAGGAACATTAACACCACTACAGACCTTAATATATAACTTCAGGATACATGCTACCTTCTCTTTCTTTTTTTAACTACTTTGATGGGCAAGGCATGGCACGCTGTTTGACCCTTAATCTCCAAAAGCAACTTAATATGACTCTTAAGAAATTTAACTCGGGCACCAATTTTCAAAATAATTGACAGAATATAAATATTTTGACCATCAACAAAATTTTTATGACTGCTATGCCTTAGTCTCACTCTTGAATTTCAAGTGATAGTCAAACATCTGAAAATTACAACAAAGAAGTAAAATTTAGATTTTGGAATTGTTTATATTGCGCAAAGTTACCCTCTTTTTCCTCCTCTACTTTCTTCTTGAGCTCTTCTACTCTCTTCATGTACTTGTTCATGAACTTGGTGTGAATGCCATCTCGCTTCTCTGCTAGAGTCCCTGTTGACAAAAATATGATAACCCTTTAAATACTGCTCACAACACTCTGATCCATGAAGAAAGGCTGTTATCCCACATGAAAAAGGTGCAGATCCAGATCAACTGGCACTTCTGTGCCATCTGATCAGGATCTAGACACTATACATTGGATTCATTTTGCTATTTCTGAACAAAAAATAACAAGAGCTGTCACTGGAATTGACATATGCCCCCGAAATGCAGCTTGAAATCAAATAGGTATACATATGTAATAAATAAACATATGTAATGAAAAATATGCTTGTGGAAGACGAAGCATACTGCATGCATATAATGTGAAAGATGAAAGGATCATAATTATGTTTCAAGTCTGTAGTAAATATATAGTTAAATAAAGTTAAATATTAATATGAACAAGAGGTCCATGATGGCCCTTTATCACTCACCTGAGTGCAACGTCTCGATATGGTGAACATTTACATCAAGTTATTTTAAAATCCAATAAGAAACAACAAATCTACAGCTTGGAAAAGAAAATGCTATTTTTCGTAACAGTGACCTTGACCTTTGACCTACAGGCATGGGTATTGTAAGCAACACATCCCTTTGTCATGGTGAATATTTTTGTAAAGTTATTTTGAAATCACTTCATTCATTAGGAATTAACAGCCAAGACAAGAAAATGTGGGTGTCCCTAATCTATGGACCAAAAACACTGGACCACTGGACCATGGACCATTGTCCAATGGACCAAACTCCCTATTCTATGGACCGAATTTTATGGACCATTGACTGATATATATAGCCTAAGGGGTTATAAATTAAGTACTTTTATTGCTAATATTAAAAGGAGTTATTTGTGTAATTAATAGGGACTTTGTTAATAGGGACATAGATAATATAAAACATCATAATGTTGTTTCTATCATTTATTATTTTAAGAATAGTATTGTTCATTTCTTAATATTGTAAGTATATTATAATCAAAAGTAAACGCCTACATATTCATTAAATAATAATCCATCTGATTTTAAAAGAAAAAATCTGAAAACAATACTTGTGTGTTTGTATTTCTTATATCAATGGTTTTATTTTTTTAAATACCAGCAATACAAAATAATGAATTTTTTTCTTTTGGGTAATATTATTTATAATATCATAATTAAATAATACAAATAATATTTATTAGACATACATTATATTTTTTCTAAATTAAAAACATACCGTGACAAATACTAAATTTATGTAATTAATTCATTAAGCTACATTTTTTTAAAAAGACTAAAATTCTTGGGATTTAAATTTCCATCTTAATGTATTAGACAAAACAAATAAGACAATAAATAGTATTCAATACAATAACATTGAAAATATGAAAAATGCAGTAATTTTCAGGAAAAAAAAATTGTATATTTGATGCATGTAATTTAACAAGTTATCACACAAGTATTTAATATTCCGCAATGAGATATTCAATGGTGCTTTAACACAATGTTCCTGAAACCAGTCTAAGCATTTGTCGCCTTGAACACTCTGGATAGTGGCAAACACAATAATTGTTTACTGTTATAATTTTCATTTTATTTTTCTGTCTCTGACTTTTTGTTTTGGTAGCTAGTGGAAAGTCTGAAATGTCTTCAGTCTCAAAGCATTGCAATAAATGTTTCCTCATTTGAGTACTATCATATATGAGTTTTCCTAACACATAATAAAGTGGTAAATGTAATAGCAAATAGATTGGATAATGGCTTATATCCATTGCACAACAAGACGGTGTATATCAAGATCCGTGCAGTCTGGATCGACACTGTTCCTTTCTTTATAAGAAATAACCTTACAAGTGAAAAGCAACCTGTGTGATCCAGATTCAGTCTAAACAGATGTAACTATCTAATCCTGTTTTCATCATTTATCTGAAAACCAGAATCTAGACCAGTAATCAAGTGCACAGAACATTAACCCTTGCTTTTATAAACATTAGATTACCTCTGGCCATGAATCAACAAGTGTAGACCCAGATAAGATAGAACAGATGATCTGGATCTGTAGTGGTTGCACATGTGATAAAAATGATATCTGGTGTAAAGGGCTAGTCCAGGAACAAATATTCTTGGGTGGTAACCATTCTCATTGAAAACCATATTTCTATTGGTAACCATTCTCATTGAAAACGAAATTTCTATTTCATTTCTTTTAATAGTGGAGTAATCTGGTATATTATATTCTTGTATAAGTTCCGGAATTGTTAATACCTGAAGAAACAAGCCAATATATCCATGAAAATTTATTATTTATTCCCCCCCCCTCCCCAAAAAAAGTGGGTTCTAATTATTTATATATAGATTGGTTAAATTTTAGGTAGATATTTTGTATCAAATTATATAAAAATATAATTTAATTTTTAAAAAAGCTAGCCTTATTTATAAAATACATTAAAATTATTAGTCTATAATTGTAAACCAATAATTTTGACAATGAAATTATCATATCACATAATTATAAGGTATATGAAATTCAATATTTCCACATATAAAAATGTAACATCATTTGAATCATTATTCTTAAAAAAATTCGTTACATTACTGTTTACATGAAAATGATCTTTAATTTTGATAAAACAGAAATCCCAATTTGTCAACCTCTGAAAAAATCTTGTGAAAAATAAGTTTATTGCATGAGAAGGAGTTAACAATAATTAGACAGATTAAATTATTAGTGACTGGTTTCTTATCTTCTTTTAACTCCTCCCCAATCATATGACAACTCCCCCAACTGTCAAATTAGCTGTCATGAATTATCCAATGAAATCAGTAACTAAAGGATTAGGGAGAGTGACAAGGCTAATCAGACAGGAGGCAATAAACAGGATATGTTCATCTTAAAGACATCTTTCATTACATTGAATGACAGTATGTACATTGTGATACCCATGTGTTATCAAAGAAAAATATCATTTCTAAATTGATTGTTCAAATTTTCAAGGTATTAAAAGAAAGCATAATATACTTAGCCGAAAGTGTGCAACTTCTAAAAAACCTGTAGTCTTTCTCTTTAAGTTGAAACTTAAAGTCTATATATCTGACAACTTGTGTACATGAAATGCATTACCAGAAGTGATTTTATTCATCATTACGAGTTCAGTTTTGAATGTTGCAAATGTTAAAGTAAAAAAGTTACTTAATACTTGCAATTTTTTATAATTAACCCTTTCCTGTATAGATACCCCTTTATTCCTAGGGTGAACAGTGTTAAAGTAAAATAGTTACTTAATACTTGCAATTTTTGATAATTAACCCTTTCCTGTATAGATACCCCTTTATTGCTAGGGCGAACAGTTTAGATCCAGATCAGACTGTCATCCATGCCGTCTGATCAGGATCTAAACTGTTCAGTCTTTGATTCATTAGGTTATTTCTGACCAAAATGCGATCAGTGCAGATCCTGAACAGATGGCGCAGATGTGCCGGCTGATCTGGATCTACACTGGTCGCACATGCGTAAAAATGCATATATATATCAAGGAAAGGGTTAAAGAAATAATATCCATTTAACCTTGAACACTCTGTCATATCATAAACTCAATACAAGCAATAACAGCGTAGTATTTGAATTCTTCCATGAAATATTTAACTGGAGTGAAATCAGATAAATCAAAGTTAATAGTTTAAATCAAAATGGATCTGTACTGTATGTTGATCAACATATTCTAACCAATATTCTTACTACACTGATCATATTATTTTCACTTCATTTTATGAACATTACCTTCCCCACATGCCTTTGGGAATCACTGGCATTTTATTTTTTTGGTGATCTACACTAGCCATTTCTAACCTAATGAATTAAAAGCAAACTGAGCAGATTCTGATCAGGCAATGGATCTTGTGTTTCAAATTTCTTATAATTTAAAATATAGTAAAAATAAATATTTGCAGAAAAACTACCAAATAAATTTTAGTTGTTTGATGCAATTTTAGTAATAATAATTGTTTTTTGCTGACAAGAATAATTACTTTTTTTCAGCAAGAATGAATCTGGAATGTTTTTGTGATTTTTAATTTTAAATTGCACATATTAGCTAAAAGCTTCATTTTGCCAGTCACATCCACAAAAACTTTTGATCTTTTAAAAATAAATGCCATGTTACATATACTTACTCAGAATTAACCTTATGAATTTAAAGGCAAATATTGTAGATCCAGATCAGATGGCAAAGATGTTTGCATATGTGTTAAAATGTAAAATGTTTATATAATATGGAGTGAAAGGTTAAAACCAACTGCCAGTTTTGTTCAGTAAATAACATTTAGGATGTCCAACTATTTATCATAACAGTAAAATATGAATTGCATCAACTTTCACCTACCTGAGCCTGTTAAGACTGCCTGGACCACCTTTGTTTCACAAAGAAAATCATTCACTTTATATCCAGAATAGGAAATAACCTCACATTGTTCTAAGTACTTTGACAAGTACTTGGTCTGTGAAAATTAAAAACCAATTCTGTATCAAAGTAAATGTAAATTATCAATTTCTTTTTAAATATTTTATGGAGTGTAAATGTAAACAAAGAGAAAAAGTCACAAAAAACTATTACATGTAATTCAGTAATTTAATAAAGATCAGATATCACCAAAGGTAATACATGTATATATAACAATGGTCCATAAAATTCGGTCCATAGAATAGGGAGTTTGGTCCACTGGACAATGGTCCATGGTCCAGTGGTCCAGTGTATTTGGTCCATAGATTAGGGATGCCCAGAAAAGGTTATTTTTAGTAACAGTGACCTTGACCTTGGACCAACAGGCATGGGTATTGTACGCGAAAGTACACCTTGTCATGGTAAACATTTTGAGCCAAGTTATTTTAAAATCCAATGAGAAATAACAAATTTACAGCATGGACAAGATTTTTCTATTTATAGTAACAGTGACCTAGTTTTTGAACCCAGGTGACCCATATTCAAACTCAACCAATTAATAACTGGGACATATGTCCTGACCAAGTTTCTTTACAATCTGAGAGTAAAATTGTGACCACTATAGTGTAAACAAGAAAATTCTATTTTTAGTAACAGTGATCTAGTTTTTGGACCCAGATGACCCATATTCGAACTTGTCTGACAAATCATTAGGACAAACATCCTGACGAAGTTTCATGACAATCGGAGCAAAAATGTGACCTCTAGAGTGTTAACAAGAAAATTCTATTTTAAGTAACAGTGACCTAGTTTTGGGACCCAGATGACCCATATTCAAACTCGTCCGAGAAATCATTGGGACAAACATCCTGACCAAGTGTCATGACAATCAGAACAAAAATGTGACCGCTAGAGTGTTTACAAGAAAATTCTATTTATAGTAACAGTTACCTAGTTTTTGGACCCAGGTGACCCATATTCAAACTCGGCCTAGAAATAAATGGGACAAATATCCTGACCAAGTTTCATGATAATTGGAGCAAAAATGTGACTGCTAGAGTGTTAACAAAAAAATTCTATTTATAGTAACAGTGACCTAGTTTTTGGGATCAGGTGACCCAAATTCATACTCGGCCTAGAAATAAATGGGACAAATATCCTGACCAAGTTTCATGATAATTCGAGCAAAAATGTGACCGCTAGAGTTTTAACAAGAAAATTCTATTTATAGTAACAGTGACCTAGTTTTTGGACCAGGATGAACCTTATTCGAACTCGTCCGAGAATTCATTGGGACAAACATCCAGACCAAGTTTCATGACAATCGGAGCAAAAATGTGACCGCTAAAGTATTAACAAGAAAATTCTATTTTTAGTAACAGTGACCTAGTTTTTGGACCCTGATGACCCATATTAAAACTCGTCCAAGAAATCATTGGGACAAACATCCTGACCAAATTTCATGACAATCGGACAAAAAAATGTTACCTCTATTGCGTTAACAAAATTTACCTTAGGGTTATGGTTAGGGTTTAGGGTTAGGGTTAGGTAAAAAGGCCCATAACTCAGCCAAAAATAATCCGATCAGAAATTCCTTTGGATATGCATAACAAGTCTTGGTGACAAACACTCCTGTGAAGTTTCAATGAAATCCCTCAAGCGATTTCAGTTTACGTTAGGGTTAGGGTTTAGGGTTAGGGTTTAGGGTTAGGGTTAGGTAAAAAGGTCCATAACTCGGCCAAAAATAATCCGATCAGAAATTCCTTCGGATATGCACATCTATGCTTGGTGACAAACACTCCTGTGAAGTTTCAATGAAATCCCTCAAGCAATTAGGGAGAAGAAGCGAGGACAAGATTTTGCTTCAAAGGGCCATAACTCAGCTAAAAATAATCGGAGCAGAAATTCCTGACGATATGCACAACTAGGCTTGGTGACAAACATTCCTGTGAAGTTTCAAAGAAATCCCTCAAGCGGTTTCAGAGGAGAAGCGAGGACAAGATTATTTCGGACGGACGGACGGACGGTCCGATTACTATATGCCTCCCTTCGGGGGCATAAAAATAATACTCAGAGAGTAAAGTGATCATTAGCTTTGTTACTCAGATGAAAACAAAAGAAAACGGTCATCAAAATTAATAATAACAAAGTGTCAATATAAACCTTCATTTACTTAGTAGTAAAAATTATTAATAAAAAGTGACCAGTTTGAAGTTTGGGTTAGTCTTGATGGCCTCTGGTGAACAACATGTTTTTGACCCTTTAATCCATATAATTATACATGTTTTTATTGCATGTGTGAACAGTGTAGATCCAGATTCTGTGCCATATGATCATCATCTACAGTGTTCACTTCTTGGTAAGAAATAACCTAATCTTAATGTGTGAACAGTGCAGATCCAGATCACACAGATGTGCTGCCTGATCTGGATGTACACTTTTTGTCCAAGAGATAAAAGACATAGGTATACGGAGAAGAGGGTAAATACTGCTTTTGGTCTGTTGTTGGAGAATACCTTTCAGAACATCTAGTATAAGCTGGTAGCAAACAACAGCATCAGCATATTTTCCTGCTGTATCCAACTCCACAGCTCTCTTCAGCACTGAAGTGGCTGATAAAAGTACACCTTCCAACATCTCTGACATCTTGATTTCTAATAATAAAAACATCTTGCACTGATTAAAACATAATTAAACTAGAAATGTGTCCATAGGACACGGATGCCCCCGTTATGCATCGTTTTCAGATACTAAAGTGCAATGATGGGAATAATAGCATTTCAAAGACAGTTATTTTGAAATCCCTTGATTCATAAAGAAGTTATAGCCCGATCAAGTAAATTCAAGTTTTAGTAACTGTGACCTTGACCTTGGACTTACAGGCATGGGTAATGTACACAACACACCGCCTTGTCATGGTGAACATTTGTGCCAAGTTATTTTGAAAACCCTCCATTCAAAACAAAATTATAGCCTGGACAAGAAAATTCTATTTTTAGTAACAGTGACCTTGACCTTGGACCTACAGGCATGGACATGGTACACGACTCACCACCTTGTCATGGTGAACATTTCTGCCAAGTTATTTTGAAATTACTATATTCCTAACGTAGTTACAACCCTGACAAGAAAATTCTATTTTAGTAACAGTGACCTTGGACCTACAGGCATTGGCATGGTACAGGACACACCATCCTGTCATGATGAACATTTGTGTCAAGATATTTTGAAATCAATCTATTCCTAACAAAGTTACAGCCCGGACAAGAGAATTCTATTTTTAGTAACAGTGACCTTGACCTACAGGCATGGGCATGGTATGCGATACACCGCCCTGTCATGGTGAACATTTGTGTCAAGTTATTTTGAAATCCCTCCATTTAAAATGAAGTTACACTCCGGACAAGAAAATTCTATTTTTAGTAACAGTGACCTTGACCTTGGACCTACAGGCTTGGGTATTGTGCGGACACACTGCCTTGTCATAGTGAACATTTTGAAATCCCTCCATTCATAACAAAGTAAGAGCCCGGACAAGAGAATTCTATTTTTAGTAACAGTGACCTTGACCTACAGGCATGGGAATGGTACGCGACACATCGCCCTGTCATGGTGAACATTTGTGCCAAGTTATTTTGAAATCCCTCGTTTCATAACAAAGTAACAGCCCGGACAAGAAAATTCTATTTTTAGTAACAGTGACCTTGACTTTCAACCTAAAGGCTTGGGCATGTACGTGACATACTGTCTTGATATGGTGAACAATTATACCAAGTTATTTAAAAATCCAATAAGAAATAACAAAGTTACAGAGCGGACAAGATTTTGCAAGAAAATTATATTTTTAGCAACAGTGACCTTGACCTTGGACCTACAGGCATGGGTATTGTCACGACACACAGGCTTGTTATGGTGAACATTTGTGCCAAGTTATTTTGAAATCCCTCCATTCCAAACAAAGTTAAGGGTAAAGTGTATATTTTTCTTAACACAAAGTGTAAGTGAAAAAGGAGCATAATAGAGTTCTTTCACATTGTTGTGCGCATGCGTCGTACTCCACGTTTAGGTACGAAAATATTGGTTTTATCCTAAACCGACGCGTGAGGGGGCATTTAACAGTGTCATTGCTAACAGAATGAACGGACATGATCACGGTGTCGTCTTAAAGCTTATGATAAATTATAATAATAATTGTGATGAGGCACAATAAATTCAAGTTTTACGAATTTCCGAATATTGCAGGCTTTAAAAAGTCTGGTCGGCAAGATTTGACTGTGAAAAGCGTAAAACAATCAAAGACATGGTTGCAAATTTGAATCAGGAAGTCTTATATAAAAACAAAGACAATGTGGATTGCATGTTACTGTCTATTTGCCAAAGACACATATATAAGCGTCTCGTGTTTTTCTGACAAAATGCGTTTACTTCAAAAAATATATTTTATGTAACTTGATCTCCCTAAATTGGAAGAGAAAACGGATGAATTCAACAATGTATCGCCGTTGTATTCAACGGCCGTTAAGCGTTATTATTTTGTTTACTATTTTACTTCCTTCCAACATGTTTAAAACTAAAATTTATTGTAATCATTCGTATATTTCTTTTATCAGTCCTGGATTAAAATTATTTTTATGTTTAATAACTAGAAATCATACTTTGAACACAACCGTGTTACTGTTAATTGTCCCTATATATTTGACACAATATTCCCATTCCCATTCTGCCCAGAAAACGATGGTGACATATTGAGGTGTGAAAACTTGTTTGATATCTGACATTTGAGGAGACTTAAAATTAATTATCTCAAATCATCAAATTGAACTTAACTGTTATTGTCACTTCAAGCGTTAACTTTTTGAATACCTAAAAATTTTCACGAGTTCAGTCCCATATTTCTACAACTATAATTTGTAGCGTTGAAATGGCAGATCATGTAGTAGTTTACGTCTTATTCATGTTATTATAAACATCTTTTTTTTTTTATAAAATCGTTAGCCATAGTCAATAGACATTAGTTTAAGTCGCATTTCATGAATATCTTCGTGTTACGGGAATGATGTAGAAAGAAGATAAAATGTCCGCAGACCTCCAAAATCTCAGGATTTTATCTGAAATATCCGGACCGTAAGGTTCTTCTCCGGATCTTAGGATTTTCAGGCAAAATCTCAGGATTTAAAAATATTGAAAAGGATAATTAATGAAACATAAATTTAACTGAATTTAGAATGGGTTTTACAATAATATTAATTAATATTAAGAAACTTGGTCTTGGTCACGGCTCCAAAATTTCCTGTTTATTGAGAGATAACGTGATAGTGACACGATGCCTCGGGCACACATGTACACAACAGCTAAGTGTCATAAAACTAAACTCGGACCTGAAAATCGCAGTCCCGTTCATTTGTTTGGTCCATGGTCATTTTGATTTTAAACAGAAATGAAAATATTATATTTCAAAACCTTCAGCGACAACAATTACTAACTTCAACATCAAAATAGTTTTTTATTTAAAAAAACAACAAAACTCTGGATTTTTTTTTTAAAGTTTTGGTTGGCCTGCCGTCCGGCAATATTCGTTTGGTTCAATCAATTTAACGATTTCTCGGGTTGTAGCTGGAATCATCCTATTATGTAAATACATAATATTTTTTCTCAAAAGCAAAACACGCAAAACACATATCAACCTAGTCGCCGACGAGCTACATAAGAATATAATTATGTCTCATTCCACTATAAATTATAGCGTTACAAAAAAAAATGCCGTAAAACGGTAAAATGTCCGATAATGTTCGTCTGAATTGTCAATTATACAGATTTATTTTTAGTAAACACAATTCACGTGTGTATTTTCATAAAAAACCCAAACAAATCCGTTGGATACTCGCCTCCTGAAAATACCACGATAAACAACGTTTAAAATGCGCATAAACTTTCTTGATGTGCTTGTAAATGATCATAACGTTTTAATTTTATAATCACTAAGTCATATTGCCCCCTCGCGTGCATTTATCGACTAAATATGCTCTTCAATTTTAGAGAGCACTAAGGGGAGGTACCAATGTGAAAGAACTCTTTTTGAAAAATATTGGAAGCAGGGTTATGGGTCTTGTTGGTTATGATGTAGATTTTGATGGTGAAAATATATTTCAAGTTTCAAGGCAGTATCTCAAGTAGTTTTAAAGTTATGGGCAAAATGCATATTTTGCTTAACACAAAATATAAACAAGAGCCAGTCGGAAACGACTGCAAGCTCGACTATTCGAAGTCAGACATATTTAAGCACATTTTAAACTGGGCTTCATTTAAACTGGGAAGTAATTCAGGAGTTTATGACACCCAACACACACACATGAACAAAAGTTTCTTAATCTAAGTTAGGAAATCAATAAATTACACTTAATTTATTATTGTAGTTTTTTAAGAGTGTTTACACAACCCAGCCCATACACCCCTGATCCCACACCCATCAACCCACTATCCCTGCCCACCTAAAGTGATGTGGTGAGGTGTGGTGTAGTATAGTATGGTATGGTATGCTGGTTGCTGTTGTTGGTGGTGTTGGTGTAGTTGCTGTTGTTGGTATTGTTGTTGGTGTTGGTAGTGGTGGTGTTGTTGTTGGTGGTGGTGGTGTTTTGTTGGTGTTGTTGTTAGTGTTGTTAGTTGTTGGTGTTGTTGATAATATTGTTGGTGTTGATGTTGGTGGTGGTGTTGTTGTTGGTGATGTTCGTGTTCTTGGTGATGGTGTTGTTGGTGGTGGTGTTTTTGTTTGTGGTGTTGTTTACGGTATAGTTGGTGGTGGTGTTGATGGTGGTGTTGTTGTTGTTCTTTGAGTTATTGTTGGTTGTCTTGTTGGTGTTGTTGTTGGTGGTGGTAGTGGTGTTGTTGTTTTTGTTGTTGGTGGTGGTGGTGGGGGTGTTGTTGGTGGTGTTGTTGACAGTGGTGTTGGTAGAGTTGTTGTTGTTATTTGTGTTATTGTTGCTTCTGTTGTTTGTGTTGTTGTTGTTGCTTTTGGTGGTGTTGTTGTTTGTGGTGTTGTTGTTGGTGGTGTTGTTATTGGTGATGGTGTTGTTGGTGGTGGTGGTGGTATTGTTGTTGTTAGTGGTGTTGGTGGTATGTGGTGGTGTGGAGGTGGTGGTGTGGTGGTGGTGTTGTTTGTAGTGGTGGTATGTGGTGGTGGTGGGGGTGATGGTAGTGTGGTGTGGTGGTGGTGGTTGGGGGTGGTGTGGTGTGCTGGGGGTGGTGTGGTGTGGTGTGGTGTGGTATGTGGTTGTGTTGTGTTGTGTTGTGGTGTGGTGTGGTGTGGTATAGTATAGTATAGTATAGTATAGTATAGTATAGTATAACCACTCAACACTTTCATCCAAAGTATGTTAAGTAAATCTGTTTTAAACCTTTTCTATAGCATTACCTATGAAAAACACTAACACTGAAACTTTAACCATAATTTCTAAGTCTTAATTCTAATTTCAAAGTGAAAAAGGGCAAAAATTAATTTTACAAGCAAATTCATTGAATTTATATCCCCCGCCGAATACTGGTTGTTACTAACATAACAGCTGAAGACATAGGGCTTTATTTCGATATTTATCATGGATGTCAAAAAAGGTGAAAAAAAACTTCAGATATAAAAAAAAAGTCTTCAAAGTGTCGAAATGAAGAACATAGTAGTAAAAATATAGCGCTTTATTTAATATAAATCCATGCAGAAGTTGCATAGAAGTGGCATGGAAACGAATACTAATCTATATGCATAGTGCATAACTTATCAAAGGGCCATAACTGTGTTAAACGGTCAGACCAGAACAAGACAAAAATAAGGGCATCTTGTCTTGGTATTGATGGTTTCCATAGATTCCTGCCGAGAAATAGCAAGGAAATAAATACTGCTCTACATGCAAAATGCATAATTTATCAAAGGGCCATAACTCTATGTTAAAGGATCTGACTGAAACAAGATGACAATATGAGCGTCTCCTTTTTGTATTGATGGTTCCCAGAAAGTTTCATTAAAATCCACCCAGTAGTTGCAGAGAAATAGTGCGGAAACAAATTCTGCTCTATATGCATAATACATTAGTTATCAAAGGGCAATAACTCTGTGTTAAATAGTCTGACCGGAACAAGATGACAAAATGTGCATCTCATCTCAGTATTGATGTATCCCAGAAAGTTTCATTTCAATCCATCAAGAACTTGCAAAGAAATAGAGCGGAAACAAATACTTCTCTATATGCATCATACATAAGTTATCAAAGGGCAATAACTGTGTGTTACAGTCCAACTGGAACAAGATAACAATATACACATCTGTTATGGTTCTCAGAAAAATAATTGAAATCCATCCAGTAGTTGCAGAGAAATAGGGGAAACGAATACTGCTCTATAATATGCATAATGCATTAGTTATCAAAGGGCCATAACCCTGTGTTAAATAGTCTGATGGGAACAAGAGGGTGATATGCGCATTTCCTCTTGGTATAGATGGTTTCCAGAAAGTGTTTCATTGAAATCCATCCAAAAGTTGCACGGAAACAAATACTGCTCTATATGCATAATGCATAAGTTATCAAAGAGCCATAACTCTGTGATAAACAGTCTGACTGGAACAAGACAATGATATGTGCAGCTCTTCTTGGTATTGATGGTTTCAAGAAAGTTTCATTGAATTCCATTCAGTAGTTGCAGAGAAATAGCTGGGAAATGAATACTGCTCTATATGCATAATGCATAAGTTATCAAAGAGCCGTAACTCTGTGTTAAACGGTCTGACCAGAACAAGACGATGATATGCGCATTTCCTCTTGGTATTGATGGTTCTCAGAAAGATATATTGAAATCCATCCAGTAGTTGCAGAGAAATAGCGCAGAAATGAATACTACTCTATATGCATAAAACATAAGTTATCAAAGGGCAATAACTCTGTGTTAAACAGTCTGACTGGAACAAGACGATGACATGCGCATCTCTTCTTGGTATTGATGGTTTTCAGAAAGTTTCATTGAAATACGTTCAGTAGTTGCAGAGAAATAGCAAGGAAACGAATACTGCTCTATATGCATAATGCATAAGTTATCAAAGGGCCGTAACACTGTGTTCAACAGTCTGACTGGAACAAGACGACAACATGCGCATCTCCTCTCGGTATTGATGGTTCTCAGAAAGATTCATTGAAATCCATCTGGTAGTTGCAGAGAAATGACACGGAAATGAATACTGCACTATATGCATAAGGCATAAGTTATCAAAGGGCAATAACCCTGTGTTAAATAGTCTGATGTCAACAAGACGACGATATGCGCATCTCCTCTTGGTAAAGATGGTTTTCAGCAAGTTTCATTGAAATCCATACAGTAGTTGCAGAGAAATAGCGCGGAAACAAACACTGCTCTATATACATAATGCATAGTTTATCAAAGGGCCATATCTCTGTGTTAAATGGTCTGACCAGAACAAGACGACGATATGCGCATCTCCTCTTGGTACTGATGGTTCCCACCAAGTTTCATTGAAATCCATACAGTAGTTGCAGAGAAATAGCGCGGAAACGAATACTGCTCTATATACATAATGCAAAGGTTATCAAAGGGCATAACTCTGTGTTAAATGGTCTGACCGGAACAAGACGACGATATGCGCATCTCCTCTTGGTACTGATGGTTGCCACCAAGTTTCGTTGAAATC
Source organism: Corbicula japonica (assembly GCA_038501625.1). NCBI lineage: Eukaryota > Metazoa > Mollusca > Bivalvia > Venerida > Cyrenidae > Corbicula > Corbicula japonica. The sequence continues at coordinate 82,403 of JAZAYU010000741.1, read as the reverse complement.
CATCCAGTGGTTGCAGAGAAATAGCGCGGAAACGAAATTCGGACGGACAGCGTGACGACGTGACGCCGTGACGGACGGACAACGCCAAAACAATATCCCCCTCCCGATTTCATCGGCGGGGGATAAAAAGCAAGGATGAGTTATGGGCCTTTGAACATCAACCTGATGTGTGATAAAATAAACGTATACAAAGTTTAAAAGTTGTGGTTTTAATAGAATGAAAGTTATGAGGTTTCACCGTCTTGCACGTAAACTTAAACCTTAATTTCTAATTCTAACAAGCAAATTCGTTGAATTTATATCCCCTGCCGAGTACTGGTTATTACTAACACAACAGCTGAAGTCATAGGGCTTTATTTATATATTTATCATGGATGGCAAAAAAGGTGAAAAAAAACTTCAGATGGTGAAAAGGGTTGGGCAGCTCACCAGAATATAAAAATGAGACAAAAAGTCTTCAAGTTGTTGAAATGAAGAATGCAGTAGTAAAAGTATAGTGCTGTATTTAAAAAAATCCATGCAGAAGTTGCATAGAAGTAGCATATAAACGAATACCACACTATATGTATAGTGCATAACTTTTCAAAGGGCCATAACTCTGTGTTAAACGGTCAGACCAGAACAAGACAACAATATGGGCATCTTGTCTTGGTATTGATGGTTTCCATAGATTCCTGCTGAGAAATAGCAAGGAAACAAATACTGCTCTACAAGCAAAATGCATAACTTATCAAAGGGCCATAAGTCTGTGTTAAACAGTCTGACTGATACAAGATGACAATATGTGCGTCTCCTCTTGGTATCGATGGTTCCCAGAAAGTTTCATTAAAATCCATCCAGTAGTTGCAGAGAAATAGTGTGGAAACAAATTATGCTCTATTTGCATAAGGTATAAGTTATCAAAGGGCAATAACTCTGTGTTAAACAGTCTGACCGGAACAAGATGACGAAATGGGCATCTCGTCTCAGTATTGATGTTTCCCAAAAACTTTCATTTCAATCCATCGAGAAGTTGCAAAGAAATAGAGCGGAAACAAATACTGCTCTATCATGCATAAGTCATCAAAGGGCAATAACTCTGTGTTAAACAGTCTGACTGGAACAAGACAACAATATACACATCTTTTCTTGGTATTGATGGTTCTCAGAAAGATTAATTGAAATCCATCCAGTAGTTGCAGAGAAATAGAGGAAAAGAATACTGTTCTATAATATGCATAATGCATAAGTTATCAAAGGGCCATAACTCTGTGTTAAATAGTCTGACAGGAACAACAGGATGATATGCGCATTTCCTCTTGGTATAGATGGTTTCAAGTAAGTTTCATTGCAATCCATCGAAAAATTGCAGAGAAATAGCGCGGAAATAAATACTGCTCTATATGCATAATGCATAAGTTATCAAAGGGCAATAACTCTGTGTTAAACAGTCTGACTGGATAAAGACGACGACCTGCGCATCTCTTCTTGGTATTGATGTTTTCCAGAAAGTTTCATTGAAATCCATTCAGTAGTTGCAGAGCAATAGCGTGGAAATGAATACTGCTATATATGCATAATGCATAAGTTATCAAAGGGCCATAACTCTGTGTTCAACAGTCTGACTGGAACTAACGACAATATGCCCATCTCCTCTTGGTATTAATGGTTCTCAGAAAGATTCATTAAAATCCATTCAGTAGTTGCAGAGAAATAGCGCGGAAACGAATACTGCTCTATGTATAATGCATAAGTTATCAAAGGGCAATAACTCTGTGTTAAATGGTCTGACTGAAACAAGACAACGACACGCACATCTCCTCTTGGTATTGATGGTTCTCAGAAATATTCATTGAAACCCATCCGCTAGTTACAGAGAAATAGCGCGGAAACGAATACTGCTCTACATGCATAATGCATAAGTAATCAAAGGGCAATAACTCTGTGTTAAATGATCTGACTGAAACAAGACGACAATATGCGCATCTATTCTTGGTATAGATGGTTTTCAGAAAGTTTCATTGAAACCCATCCGCTAGTTACAGAGAAATAGCATGGAACAAATACTGCTCTATATGCATAATGCATAAGTTATCAAAGGGCAATAACTCTGTGTTAATGGTCTGACCGAAACAAGACAACGATATGCGCATCTCCTCTTTGTATAGATGGTTTTCAGCAAGTTTCATTGAAATCCATTCAGTAGTTTCAGAGAAATAGCGCGGAAACAAATACTGCTCTATATGCAAAATGCATAAGTTATCAAAGGGCAATAACTCTGTGTAAAATGGTCTGACTGGAACAAGACAACAACATGCGCATCTCCTCTTGGTATTGATGGTTCTCAGAAAGATTCATTGAAACCCATCCGCTAGTTACAGAAAAATAGCGGGGAAACAAATACTGCTCTATATGCATAATGCATAGGTTATCAAAGGGCAATAACTCTGTGTTTAATGGTCTGACCGAAACAAGACAAAGATATGCGCATCTCCTCTTGGTATAGATGGCTTTCAGCAAGTTTCATTGAAATCCATTCAGTAGTTGCAGAGAAATAGCGCGGAAACGAATACTGCCCTATATACATAATGCATAGATTATCAAAGGGCCATAACTCTGTGTTAAATGGTCTGACCGGAACAAGACGACGATATGCGCATCTCCTCTTGGTACTGATACTTCCCACAGAGTTTCGTTGAAATCCATCCAGTGGTTGCAGAGAAATAGCCCGGAAACGAAATTCGGACGGACACCGTGACACCGTGACGGACGGACAACGCCAAAACAATATCCCCCTCCCGATTTCATCGGCGGGGGATAAAAAGCGCAATAATTTGATAAAAATCAAAGAAAGAGTTATGGTTCTTGGCAAACATAGTCAGGGTCATGATAAAGAACAAATTTCAAAGTTGTAGTACAAAGAAGTATGAAAGTAACTAGCTTGCACGCAAACTTTAACCTTAAATTCTAAGTGAAAAAGGGCAATAATTTGATAAAAATCAAAGAAAGAGTTATGGTTCTTGGCATACATAGTCAGGGTCATGATGGTGAACAAGTGTCTTTAGTTTCAAAGCTATAGTACAAGAAGAATGAAAGTAACTAGCTTGCATGCAAACTTTAACCAGAAATTTTAAGTTGAAAAAGGGCTATAATTTGATTAAAAATTAAAGAAAGAGTTATGGTTCTTGGAATACATAGTCGGGGTCATGATGGTAAACAAGTGTTGAAAGTTTCAAAGCTATAGTACAAGAAGTATTAAAGAAACTAGCTTGCACGCAAACTTTAACCTAAAATTCTAAGTCGAAAAAGGGCCATAATTTGATCAAAATGAAAGTAAGAGTTATGGTTCTTGGCATATCCACTCAGGATATGATAATGAACAAGTGCTGAAAGTTTCAAAGCTGTAGTATAAGTAGTATTGAAGTTATGTGTTTGTACAGTAGCTTGCACGCAAACTTTAACCTGAAATTCTAAGTCGAAAAAGGGCCATAATTTGAAAAAAATAGAAGTAAGAGTAATGGTTCTTGGCATATCCACTCAGGATATGATAATGACCAAGTGCTGAAAGTTTCAAAGCTGTAGTATAAAGAGTATGGAAGTTATGTGTTTGTACAGTAGCTTGCACGCAAACTTTAACCTAGAATTCTAAGTCGAAAATGGGCCATAATTTGATCAAAATGAAAGTTAGAGTTATGGTTCTTGGCACACACACTCAGGACATGATGATGAACAAGTGTGCCAAGTTTCAAAGCTGTAGCTATAGTAGTTTGTAAGATATAGGTATGTTGCACGCAAACTTTAACCAAAGCGGGACGGCGACGGCGACGCCGACGCCGACACCGACGCCGACATCTAAGTGAGTAGAATAGCTCGACATATTCTTCGAATAGTCGAGCTAAAAACAAGATATATTCCTATTAAAACTAATGTAAATGGAAATATCAAAGGGCCATAACTTCTGAACAGAACATGTAAGAGCAAAACCCCAGCTTTATGCACAACAACATATCAGGCCAAGCATTGTGGTAAAGTTTCATCAAATTCCCAGCAGAGGTGTAGGAGGAGTTGCTTTCACAAGATATATTCCTATTAAAAGTAATGTAAATGGAATTATCAAAGGGCCATAACTTCTGAACGGAACATGTGAGAGCAAAACCCCACCTTTATGCACAACAACATATCAGGCCAAGCATTGTGGTAAAGTTTCATTAAATTCCCACCAGTAGTGTAGGAGGAGTTGCGTAAACGAGATATACTCCTATTAAAAGTAATGTAAATGGAAGTATCAAACATGTCAAAGGGGCATAACTTCTGAACGGAACATGTAAGAGCGAAACCCCACCTTTATGCACAACAACATATCAGGCCAAGCATTGTGGTAAAGTTTCATTAAATTCCCACCAGTAGTGTAGGAGGAGTTGCATTCACGAGAATATTGGACGGACGGACAATGGGCGGACAGGAGCAACTCTTAATGCCCGTCGCCATTTCATGGCGGGGGCATAAAAACAATGAAAGCACATGAGTGCCTGTCACATAATCCTGTTTAGGCCACTGTTCGTTGATTTTTCGTTTCTCAGATCCCGCCGACTCTAATTTCTGCTAAAATGGAAAAAAAATTGAAAATGACCAAAGAAAGACAAATTTTCCCGAACCTTTTAGCGATTGACTGTTTCACTGCGCATGTCTGTACTTTCAGCAGACAGCGACAGTGATTTATTTTCTGATAACGACGGAGAAAGAGTCTATTTTAGCGATTGTCCTCAAAATTTAGTGCAGTTTAACCTCCGAAAATATCCTATTATCACGACTCGATATTTTTTCAAGCACAAAACCAAGATGGATGCGCCCATCAACTCCGTGTGGTTTGGGCTCAAAATTCTAAATTTCCATAAGGATTGTGTCTCAAAATTTGCCAAGGGGGACAGAAATGAGTTGATCAAAGACCTTATCATAAATCACATCGGAGATTCACAGCGAGTTGTAAAAATATACGGCTGTGGGACTGTGAAAAACAGTGAACAATTTAATGCCATATTATTCAACATTTATTCCAAAAGAACATAATCGTTACTTTTTTTTTTATTCCCTCCTCCGACCCAAACCTTCTCCTGAAAAAATCTGAGAAACAAAAAATAAAAAAACAGTGGCCTTATAATTAATTTAAATTGTCAGTTAAATGTGAGAAATTAAACAAAAGTGATTAAGTGGGATTTGGTGTTCTTTCTCCTCTATATATGTGTAACCTGGTTATGAAAATGTTTTAAAGAAATTTATATTATGCAAATGATCCCATTAGTAATGTCTTTGATGTTTACCAACATCTGAAAATCCATATGTTATTTAGTTTTGGTCTGCAGGTTGAAAGAGATGGATGTATGTTTAGTTACTGGTGTCATAGAAAAATAAATAAAGGTTCTATCAATGGTAATCACCATTTGTTTGGTGAGTTACGATTTTGTCTTTGAAATTGATATGCAACTGTGATCATGTTTTTTTTCTGCTATCTGTTTATGTTGTTGTCTTTAGATAAATTTTAGTATTGAGAAATATGCTTTTTTTTGGAAAACAGGGATAATTTGTTCTGAATGATTGTAGTTGCATCTCGTGATACATATCGCCCATTTATTAGCTGAAAATAACCAAACTTGGCACAGAACTCTGATAAGCCTATCAAGGTCTCTGAAAATTTGTGTCCCGACTGTATAGGCTGGAGAAGGGTGATAACAAAACTTCCAATGTAAACATAGCTTTAAAAAAATCAGCATCTCAACAAATATTTAAGTAATCTTATTAAATCAGGTATTGGATCTAATATTTAATCTTTCCTCTGTTGAATACTGCCGATCATTGGTTAGGAAATTAAGAAGATAACATCCATTTTATCATTTTTTCCGATGCGATACTAAAACTAAAAATATGCCTGAGGTAAAGAGTTTTGTTACACTGTAGTTTATATGCATGATGTCTGATTGGACAAGCATCTAAATAGTAGCTATTCTTATCTGGAGTATTTACTGCCTTTATTTAATATTTGTAAGAATATGTGATCCGATAGACTCTGCAGCTAAAAATAGCTACTTACATTATTGCTCGTCCAATAAGAATTCACATACATACTTCTGTGTAACCAAACTCAGGGGCGGCCACTTTATACAAATTTTGGTGGTGTTGTCTTTTAATTGTGCATCATACTTTACTGGTAAAAATACAGTGATTAGTTTCTGTTTATAACTGCTGCTTTTTTAAAACTACCTATTTTGATATGAACTGAACAGCAATTAGTTATTTTGTTTTCTTTTTGGTTTTTATCTTTGGTAAAAAAACTAAAACTCCCCCAAAAATTACAAAAAAATAAACAAAACTAAAAAAACAAGAGGGTCCATAGGACTTGGGTCGCTCACCTGTCAACAACTGTTCAATGGTTGCAAGAGTTGTGTGCAAGTTTGGTAAAATCAAGTCAAAAATTTTAAAAACATTAAGCTGCTATTGTGGAGAAAATGTAACTAGATGATGCTCTTTACCAAATATCTAAGCTCTAGGCCTTACGGTTTCAGAAAAGAAGATTTTTAAAGATTTACTATATAACACTATGTAATAAAACTAGTGACCGACAGAGCCATTTTCGACCACAGGAGAATAATTTGAACAACTTTTGTAGAGGACCACTACATGATGACACATACCAAATACCAAGGTTCTAGGCCTTGTGGTTTTAGAGAAGAAGATTTTTTTAAGTTTTCCCTATATAAGTCTATGTAAAACAAGTGACCCCAAGTGAGCCATTTTTAAACCCAGGGAGATAGTTTGAACAATTTTGGTAGAGGACCACTAGGTATATCAAATATTAAGGCTGTAGGCCTTTATAAGGCTATGTAAAATGAAGTGACCCTTGGGCGGGGTCAATTTTGACCCCAGGGAAATAATTTGAATAATCTTTGTAGAGTTCCACTAGAAGGTGCCAAATGCCAAATATCTAAGCTCTAGGCCTTGTGGTTTCAGACAAGAAGATTTTTAAAGTTTTTCCTTTAGGTTGCCATGGCAACCAGAGTTCTGCATGGAATTGATTTTTTTGAACAAATTTGGAAGAGCTTCATGCAAGGAACATCCGTGGCAAGTTTCATCAACTTTGGCCCAGGGGTTTAAGAGGAGATGTCGTTTAAAGTAAAAGTTTACGGATGGATGGACGCCGGACGGATGGACGCCCGACAAATTGCGATCACAAAAGCTCACCTTGTCACTACGTGACAGGTGAGCTAAAAACAGGAGTTATCATACTTGTTGTCACAAATGATTTGTTCATAAGTGGAACATATCATAAATTCTTATATTATTATGACTTCAACACTTGCAGTATTAAATATAAAGTTAATAGAACAAGTACTTGTACTTCTTAAGTTATAAGCAACATTCTGTTTCATATAAAAGTATGGAAAGGGACATAGCTAAAAAATAAGTCAAACAGGAGTTATCATTCTTGTTGTTGCAGAAGGCTTTTTTCATGCAGATGATATATTCAAGTATTCAGTGAACCGAACAAGTACTTTCATAGTTATAAACTTACAGTCAATATGTAGTTTCATATGAAAGCTGCTTTTGAGAGGGACTACCAAAAAAATCGGTCAATAACGATTTTTGCGGTCAATATCAACAGCATATTTCCCAGCTAATAAGTAAATAACTGTTTTATTACATGAACTTTATATATATATATATATATATATATATATATATGTGTGTAACATGAACTATAAATAATATAAAAGATGGAAACTTTCGGATTCTATTTATAGACAGGTCAATATCAGCGAAAGTGGGTCAATATCTAGATTTATTGACTCAGTTATTTTGGGGGTGTGACCAATTGCGTTGCGTCTATTTATAGTTCATGTAATAAGAGTTGTTATTAGTCTTGTTGTCACAGATAGCTTGTTCTAGCAAGGGTTATTACTTGCCAATAGCTAGAAAATTAATGTCTGGTACTATAATTCAAGTTGCATTGTAATTCTACAATTACTGTTTAAATGATTATTCTTTATTTTATGAAAATTGTACAGTTACTTTCAAAATTGCTTTTCATATTTGATAATGAAAGGAAATAAGGCAATCAAAGTCTCATGCTCAAATTGAGTTAAGCATGAAAAATGTTTCCTGGTTAATGGTCTTAAAAGGGGCATAACTAAACAAGAAGCAGGGGTATAAATATTGAAAAAGACAAATGTTCATTGTCAATTGCTCAATTGCTCAATTAACCACACACATGTGAAACAATCACCAACATTCTAAGCTATAATGGCGCATTATTACTTATCAAGAATTATTGCCCTTGTGGTTGCTATTATATTATTATATTCTTAAACAATCATATACAACACTCAACCTTGAAATTACAACTGCAAAATGACCATTGTTTTGTGGGGGAATAATAATCACAATGCTTTCTATATAAGTCAACTAGAATATATAACCAACCTGGTATAAGCTCACCTGGAGGGGGTGGAGGGGGCATCAGCAACTGTACAGTTGTCTGAACCTCAACCCTGAAACATGTAACTCAGATGTTGTAAGCAAGTCACACAAGTTCTAGGCACTTTCACTATTATAAACCCATTCTGTTTAATACATTACAAATATCTGGCTAGTAAGTTAACATTTCCAAATACTGTCATCCAACTCCTACACTTACATCTTAGAAATTCTTACTGACCATATGCATTCTAGCTGTCTTTTAAACAACAACCCTAGCAAAATCAATCCTGCTTGTCTAACTTGATGTTTGAAAGGAAACACTTAAGGTGGATGGACACATTGCTCACCCAGTTTTAACATAAAAAAATAAATACACTGCGGACTCTTTATAACGCGGTATAGCAGGTCCGTCATCCCGACCGCGTTAATAAGTGAAACCGCGTTATATTTTCCCGCGCAAAATACATGTCCCAACTTTCCTGCAAAAAATACATGACCCGCTTTTCCCGCGCAAATATACTACCTAATACACAACTAACGAGATTATGCATAATTCCACGTAACGTCATGATTCCCCACTATGTACTCAACAAATAATATTTCTTACAAGACATACAATTACCAAAAAATTATTGTAATGGAATTAAAGACTGTATATCTAGTTTGTTTAGATGCTTGCAGAAATTTTTAATTATTTTATGACACAAACTCTGACATTTACGAACGTAAATGTAAAATAAATATTACAAGGCAGTCGGAACGACGGCAATATCCCCCGCCACAGATGTGAAAGTGGGAAAAGTTATGGATGGTTAAGAGCAAATTAAACAATAGCTCTGGGCAACGGGCAGGCAGGTGGAAGCCAATTCAAGTGCAAGGGTATGTTGTGTTCAGATAAGTTTCGGGTATTGGCCTGCTCAAACACCAGAGGTGGCCTTGACCTTGAGCCAGCCAGGTTGGAACATGGGTTCTGCACATCAGGTTCATGAACTGAACATTTCACTTAAGTTTCATGATATTCATTCCAGGGGATCAGAAGATATGAACTGGACACGAAATGCACGGTTCAAATCTTCAAACACCACTGTTAACCTTGACATTGAGGCGGCCATGTTGGAACATGGGTTCTGCATGTCGTCTTCATGGGGAGAACATTTGACTAAAGTTTCATGAAATTCCTTCTAAGGGTTGAAAAGTTATGGACCGGACACGAAATATGCTCAAACACCACAGGCGGCCTTGACATTGAGCCAGCCAGGTTGGAACATGGGTTCAGCACATCATGTTCATGAACTGAACATTTCACTGAAGTTTCATGATATTCATTCCAGGGGTTCAGAGACCACCAATAACTTGCCAGCATGTGTACAGTCAAACTTGTCTTTAGCAGCCACCCAAGGGAGTGACTAAAATGTGGCTGCTTAATACAGGTGGCTGTTAAAGAGGTTAAAATGTCAGTTTAGGACATATTCAAACTGGCTGTTTAAGACAGGTGGTTGCTATTCGCAGGTGGCTGCTAAGGCAGGTTTCACTGTACATACACTGTATACAGCTGAGACCTCTCTTAAATTTAGTCTTAACATTTTGAGAATGTGCTACAAATGTGTTCTTGTTGTTGTTGTTTTACATACAAACAGTGAATAAAATATTCAGAAAAGCCTGATTTTCAAAGTGCTATAAAGTAAGAAAGTTTATTTGGTCAGTATCCATAGAAAATGACAAAATTTACACTATAAAATCTTCCAGAGCAAAGTTCTTAATATTGCATAACACAGATCTAAGCAGCAAAGTTCACTAGGTCATTGACCAATGCATCCTAACAACATCTTGACATTGAATCTAAATATAGCTGAAGACAGGTAGAAATATTGGAATTTTGATACTTGAAATTTTCACTCTGCTACTAAAATTTTTGTTTCCAATTTTATCACTGAACTACCAGCGAATGAATTGTTCAGGAAAGATTGAATTTTAAGATGGTATAAAGTTTGTGTCAAAATCTGGCTGATAACTGTAGAAAATCAAAGGTTAAAAACAGAATTTGAAAGAAATTTTTTTTTAAATCCCCAGGGCGGGGCCCCTGGGCAATTCAAGAACATGATTTTAATAATTTGAGTAGAGATTATCAACATCAATGTTCATACCAAATTTGATGACAACCGGACAAAAAATGTGACCTCTATTGCGTTAACAAAAATTTTTGGTTTAATCCGACCTAGTGACCTTGACATTGAGCCGACCATGTTGGAACATGGGTTCTGCACGTCGTCTTGATAGGGAGAACATTTGCCTAAAGTTTCATGAAATTCCTTTTAGGGGTTGAAAAGTTATGGACCGGACACGAAATGTGCGCGGACGGAAGGACGGACAGACAAAGACCATTCCTATATCTCCCCGGCCGCTATGCGGGGGGGGGGGGGGGGGTGATAAAAACACTAACCATCATGAACATATTCCATAATTTATAAATTACATCCTAATTTTATCTCCAGTATAATATTTCAGTATTATTGCATCATAAACCAACTTAACCAGCTAAAAAATATCAAATGTCACGTACACACTTCTTGTAGATCAAACAATTTCATAGCAGAGCCGACAAAACATCACAGTCTCGATAGGAGCCGACATTTTTCATCGAAGTCGCATTTCATTGACAGATATTATCGCTGTTTATTTCCATAGTCAAAAAATGCAACCTCCATGAAATTAACAGGAAGGAGGATCAAACGAACCGCGTTATAAAGAGTCCGCAGTGTATTGTCCAAATCTTATGAAATTTTGTCAGAATAATATGTAAGGAGAGCTTTATTAAAATATGCAAAAACTTTTCACTTGCCAACGACGGTTATTGAAAATCAATGCCATCTATCGAGGCACCCTGATTTCCGACATTTTTCCCTAAATGTAGAGATTTAACTATGTAGTTTATGCAAAAAATGATACAAAATTTGCCTTAAACATGCACCAGTACAAGACTTAGTATACTACTCAAAATTTGATAAGGATCACATAAAGGATTGAGTTTATTTTTTACATAAGATGGAAATGATAAAATATTTGCTGTTATTATGAAAATTTGTTCGTTTGACAGCAGCTTTGTGCCAAAGAAGGAATGAGCCGACAAACTGTTGAAGCAGAACAGCGGTTGAAACTTGGTAAGGGCAATAATTCGCGATAAAACTTTAAGCGATCCCAATCAAATTTTGAGTAGTATACAGTCAAACCTGTCTATAGCAGCCACCCAAGGGAGTGACAGAAAGTGGCTGCTCTATACAGGTGGCTGTTAAAGACAGGTTAAAATGAGAACAAAATGTCAGTTAAGGACATATTCAAACTGTCTGTTTAAGACAGGTGGTTGCTATTCGCAGGTGGCTGCTAAGGCAACTTTCACTGTAATTATAATATGATTTAGTAAAATTTTTTAAATGAGACATTCTATGTACTTCAAAGATCATAATAATTTACGTAACACGAGCTTTTTGGGCAAAACTGGGTGAGTAACATGTCTAAAATGGAAATATGGGCATCTTACAAGTTAGTATTCTGTTGAGGTTGTTGTTGCTGCAGGCCAGGTTGTTGTTTCACTACCTGACTATACATCAACTGTTGTTGTTGTAGCAGGGGCTGCTGTAGCTCTGTGGGCTGAGGCTGTATTAACTGTAGGTATACAGAGCACAGAAAAAATGCTGAGCAAAAATGTAGGCTATGTTAACTTATTCTATAGAAAGATTGATTTTTTGTGTGCTCCTTCCTTCTTAAGTATACAATTCATAAATCCGTTTTACCATACAGTGAAAAGATGTTCAAATGACAATATGGTAAATCCGATTATTTTCTTTGAGGTCCTTAATTCAGCTAAATAATTTTTTGAAAATAACTAAGGGAACATATCTGGATGGTCATCTTACAACAGTTTTTATTTTTTATGTCATGTTATGTTATGAAATGTTATAATAGTTGTGTTATGTATAGTAACATTTGAAGAACATGTTCAGACAGTTTTAGCAACTCAATCTAAGTTCTGGGCACTTGACAAACTGTTGCTAGAGATAAACATTAAACCTACTTAATGAGTAGAGCAGCGACTAGGGCCTAAGATCATAAAACTAAGATTTGAAACAAGTCTGGTCGCCATTTCAGCCAATCAGATGCTTGAGATTTGAGACTGGTCTCCAGATTTAGTTTTATGATCTTGGGCATAGATCACTGAATCAGTACAGCAGCAACTAGTTCACTCCTCTAAGAAGAAGAAATATTGTACAAAAGCTAGAAATACTGCTGTCTTCTTTTATGCCTTGCAGCCTGAACATTACAACATTTTGTTAATTAATAAATGATATACCCCTGCAATTAATGTTGATATACCTGGTAAAAATCCACATGTCCCTTATTATTAAGCACTCTATGATAGATACAGGACATTCTGCTCAATAACAGTAATGAAAAATATTATCTGAACAAAAATAATGTTGACTTAGTACCTGCTGTCCATACATCAGTTGCTGTTGTTGTTGTGGCTGCTGTTGAGCGGCATCCTGAACAACATGCATCATCTGCTGCTGCTGCTGCTGGGAGGTGGGTGGCTGTGGCTGTTGGGGCTGACCTGGCTGCACCATCAGGTTTGTCAGATGTTGGGGACCATGCTGTACAAGACAACATTTGTTAATCCTTTTCTTCCATAGACACACCTTTATTTCGTGGGCAAACAGTGTATATCCAGATCCGCCGGCACATCTGTGTTGTCTGATCAGGCCCCGAGGTTATAAAACTTGAGTTTGAACTCCATGCTCAAAACTCACATTTTTATTTCTTTCATAACAAGAAAAAGAATTGTCGGTTGTTAATTTCCAGTTTCGATTCAACACCGATTTGCATTTTAGAAGTTCAAATAAAGCAATTGAAGCAATGTAAATCAGTAATTTTACTTCTAGGCTTTGAGAATGAAACTGAGTTTTGAGCATGGAGTTCGATCTCAAGTTTTATAACCTCTGACCCAGGATCTGCACTGGTCACTTTTAGGTCAGAAATAACCTTACAAATAAAAAAGCCAACAGTTCAAATCCTGATCAGCTGATCTGGATCTACAGTGTTCGCCCAAGCCACAAATGCATGTATATGGAGGAAAGGGATAAGTCAATAAATCAAATAAGATTAGCAATTTAAGTTTTAATTTGCAATTATTCAGCAGTACATGTTTTTTAGATTTACACAAAATGTCATTTATGTCATTTAAACCAGACTCTCAAACACAATGGACATAGCCATTGCTATTCCTAGTAAAGCACACTTAAAGGAATAGAGTTCTTTCATGATGTTGTGCGTATGTGTCATAGTTAGGTATGAAAATATTGGTTTTAACATAAACCAACGCTGGAGGAGGCATTTTTAATTGATTTAACTCTATCATTGCTAACAGAATAGTCGGAAACAATGTATGTTGTCATAGGCAAGATAAAGCACATCAAGAGCGTGTTTCATGAATATAGTCTAGTTGGCTCGTTTTAACTGAAAAGCATGAAATTTCATAGAAATATGGTTGCCACTTTTAATCGGGAAGTCTGAAAAGACATTAGAGACAATGTAGATTACATTCATATTGGAAATTTGCCACAGACACGTATTCAAGCGTTTTGAGTAAGGCAAACCTGATGATTTTGCCAATTTTCAAGCCAACATGCGTTTACTTCACCATGTAATTTCAGTTACATGATCTCTCTAAATTGGAGGTGAACGGATGATTTCCATGATCTATTGTTATTGTGTTTGGTGCCAGATAAGCGTTCTAATTGTATTAATTTTAATTTGGTCCAAACATATATTTGAAACATTTACTGCAATTATTCGTATATTTTGCCATTTCTTTGAAAGGGTGGCACGAAATTATTGATATCACTAGTAACATGCAAAAACATCATGCAAAAAATGTTTTAACATTAAATAACTACCACAGACCTCATAACCGAGGAGTCCTTTATCTTCCTGTTTCTCCTTGGTGAACCTGCGCTTAGGTTCTTCCAAAGGTCCTGTCTTGTACACATAGCGCGGCGGTGTGATAGTACTTGATGTGGAGGAGGACATCACAAGTCCTGGCTGCGACTGTGACACACTTATTATACTGTCCCCACCACTCTGTAGTATACAAGTTCATAATATTTGGTTTAATACACATCATGATATTTTTAAAAATAATTTTAACCCATGAAAGCTATCACCTGTGTTTAGCAACAATCTGTCAAAGGCAAACTCCATTTAAAGTTCCATGTGATTTTACAGCAGCAATCTAATAGTAGCCTCTTTTCATACTTCACCTGATGAGGTGCTTGCTATTTTTTACTGTCAGTGCCGATTTGTTTATTGCCAATACATAGACCAGTATTTGTTGATCAAGATTTGGACATCAAATCTTATGTGAATTTCATACAAGGAAATTCTTAAACCTTTGCTCCATCGATAAGCCTTTTGCTGATGTGTGTTAAGTGTAGCTCCAGATCAGCTGGTACATCAGTGTCATCTGATCAGGATCTATACTGTTCAATTTTTTATTCATTTGTTTATTTCTGACCGAGAAGCAAACAGTGTAGATCTGGCTCAGATAACATGGATGTACTGGCTGATCAGGATCTTCACTCTTTGAGCATGAGCTGAAACCTGTATATATGCAGGGGTTTTCCTAGCCTTTCTGAGGGAAACGGACCCTTTCCCAAAGCAAACAGACCCTTTCCCAATCCGAAATTTCTTCCATTTTTCCCAATTGAATCCACAAATAATTTTCAAAACATAAGATATCCAATATATCGCACTTGGTCCGTGGATTCCAATTTTTTGTACATTTACAATGTATATGTTTGTTCATTCTTCGTGGTGGTAAAAAAGACCAAAATTATTCAATCAATATTGGCGACAAATTCACGAAACGCACGCTTTTTTCGCCTTGTATTACGTCATTATCGGCGACAGCTGTTTATTACATTTTGTGTGCAGGGATTTAATAGGCAATGTACATATTCACAAACGGATACAATTTAACACCAAACGTATGAAATAAATGAAAGGTGTTTTTTTTAACAATTATGTTGCTTCTGATTTGACATGAAACCCCCTTTGTGACGAACAATGCGAAAAACACCAAGCTGATAACGGTACTGGCAGAATTTTGTTCACGAGACAAACCGCAAATTAGCGACAATAAATGCAAGTTGCAAACCATAATAGACATGAGCAGGAAACGTCAAAACAGTTTGTTGTTTTGACATTACCTGCTCATTGACATATCGAGCTGGTAAACGATGGACGACGACGAACTAACATCGCCGACCATGACCGACTAACAGATTGTCGATCAGTTGAAAGTACCAAAAACAATAATACGGCACAGTTGGAAATTGATGATGGCGATCTTTGTTTGAACATTAATTAATTTCTTTTAATTAAAAATAAATCTTAATAAATAATACAGTTGTTTTAAAACATTTGTCCAGCACGGAACGTACTCTGATTTACCCATAGATTTCATGGCGTGTTAATAACGCAACACCGCGATATACATGCATCTGACAGCAGAAACAAATAAATTCTCATTGTTTTAGCGCAATTATTTACTTATATCGCGCTCCGTTTATATCGCGGTTGGTGGGCTTGGACCCCAATGTCCGCGATATAATGGAGTTGCAGTGTATGCACTGAGGGCCAGGCCTCCTTAGATGATGCCACCCTGGAGGAACTATGCGATGCGTTCAAGCACAGAAAACAAAGAAAAATAGTCATTTGTTGACTTCAACAAATTAAAATTATTCCATACCTTGAGTTTTTTTTCTGGAAAAAAAAGCCTGTATATAGGTTTTAAACACTAAACCACCCTGAGTGAATAAAAAGTTAACTGATCCTTCCTTGTAAAAGTTTTGAAAAAGGGGGAAAATGCATAAAACAATGATTTCAAAATTCCCAAAACTTGTATTTTTGTCAATAAAAATTCCCAATTGAGACGTTTCACGCGCTAAAATTTTCCCAATTCTGGCCAGGGTCCTTTTCCCAAAATGGCCAGGAAAACCCCTGATATGGAGTAAAGGGTTAAACAGATCTGTAGTAAGTTGCTTGCAGCCAGATACCAGACTACAAAAACAGTAAGCTCACACAGATACAGACCTGCTGCAAGGAGGAGTACACAGAGCATGGTACCGACTGTGCTGGACTGCCACAGGAGACTGACTGCACTTGTTGCGGTGCTGGTTGTTGGCCCATAGGTGCTGGTCGCAGGCCAGTGCCACTGGGAACCAGCTGTGGACTCGTCTGATCAATCGGCTGTTGGATGTTTGGAGGGGTCTGCTGTTTCTGTAAAGAAATGGTTTAAACCAGATTATACATAGCTGTTATAGCGTAAAGATGGAAAAATCAGTCTAGGAGGGTATGATATCGTAATATACAAAGCACAATGACTTTGATGTATAAGAGTTGTGAAAAAGCTGAAAAAGCAGGAAATCTTGATCCTGTATACAAGATTAATAATTGTTTCTGTCTCAAACCCATTGACCACAGGTTTAAAATCATGAAAATATATCTGGAGTTAACAGAAATAAACCTTGATACTACTAATCCCTGTAGTGGATAAAGTTTACAGTTCTAGTATTTGCTAAGAGTGATGAATGTTTCTAGGCAAGTTTAATCTTTATTGTCTCTTTCCTCCATAGATACAGATTTTTTGCAGGATCTGCACTGTTCGCTTTTTTATTTGTTAAGTTATTTCTGACCAAAATGTGACCTATGTGCCGCTGAAATGTGACCGGTAGTATTTTCATTTCTTTCAAAAAACATAGCACAGAAGGTGAACAGATGATGGGTAATTTGGTGAAGATCTGACAATTAAAGGGTCATAACTCTCTAGTGACTCAAGCACACTGACTGTTTTCCATCTTAGCCAAGTTAGTATGCCTTCTACTTCTGATTCTTACTAAATATGCAATTGTCTCAACCAGGGTTCTGGCTCTTCGACACAACCCAAGGCTTTGCTATTGGGAAATGCTCCCAGGATGAAGTCTGGCTGTACATTCTGTACCAGTCTTGCAATCCAATTATATTTAAATTAAAAAGCTGTTCTTGAACCAAGTGTAAACAGCACTAAGAATCCTGCTGATACCCTTTGCCAGTGCATCCATCATGGCATATGTGAGCAATTAACTATCTGTTTAAAACAAATTTTATGAACTTTACATTTAGGCATATGTTCTTAGTTACTTTTGGGGGCATTTAATTTAGTTACCTGGAAACAACAACAATAGACAATTACAGCAGGGTTTAATTTAATGTTTTTCAAAACTGAGCTGGTGAGGTTTTGAACTGTTGGACACTGCCAAGCCCTGAAACCCATACAATTAAATCACCTGCAAATAAAAAAGAGCTTACAAACCTGAACTGGATGTTGTAATGGTTGACCTTCTGAGGAATAACTAATCTGACCGGGCTGTTGTCCTGACAACAGACTGACCACAACCTGCGACTCGCTCACAAACTGACCACCTTCAAGCAAAAGGTCACATTATTTACCTATAACTGGCTGAATTCCTTTATTAGACTGTTCTTTACATCCAGGTTGTTCCACTCATATTTCAAAATGTGTTTACTGCAGAAATTCATTATTGATTTGCAAAACTGATACCCTTATTACATGTTGAGTTTGTAAAGAAAAGCATTCTGATCTGGGTCTACACTGTATACAATATATTCTACATAACTAATAGTTTTGTTGTCCCATACTACTCTCATAACTGTATAAGAAAGCTTTGTATTAGCAATTGCCCATTATTATATGAAAACAGAAGTGGAGGTACCCTGATCTAATGGCAAAGCATTGGTGGTTTCAAACCCTACTAGTAATGATATTCATCTATCACTCAAAACTTTGGCGCTAGTATGGGTAGACAAATACAAGAGGGCCAATGGCCATATCGCTCACCAGATTCTTGGATTCATGAAATGCAAGGTAGAAAGAATTCAAGAAAATGACAAATACACGGCTGACTTTGCAACAATTTAAATAACGGGCCTTATAGTATCATACAAAGATATGTTTTCATATTTCAGGAGATGAAGATTCTACTTCATTTGCTGGGGTATTATAGCATTTTATACTGTGTCACTTGTTTTTAATTCAAGAAGCTCCTAGTCTTCAACCCATTACATTAATTCAAATAATCTGTTTTCTTTCAAGGCAGTAGTATTGTTGAAATTAATAGAATACACCTTTTCCTACAAAAATGCTAAACCCTTTCCTCCATCTTTAAACCTTTATTACGTGGACAATCAGTGTAGATCCAGATCAGTCAGCATATCCCTACAGTCTGAACAAAATCTACACTGTTTGCGTTTTTATTTGTTTGGTTTAAATCTGACTAAAATGCGACCAGTGCAAATCCTGAACATATGACACAAATGAGCCAGCTGATCTGGATCCACACTGTTGGCATTGCATAAAAATAAGTATATATGGAGGAAAGGGTTAAAGACTGGTTTAGTCAAGATCAGTGCCAAAGACAATAAAACTGAGTCTACAGACCATACTCAATTCTAAAGCATCTGACTGCAAAAAACTGATACTAGTCTCAGAAAAAAAATCAAATGCTGAGTTCTGAGACCGCCAATTACCGTCACCGTTTGAATATAAGCCGCACTTTTTTCCAGGATTCGGCGAAAAAAAGTTGGGGGTGCGGCTTATACATAGGTTTAGGTTCCCAAGACTTTTTCCATGCCTTCAAAACACCGATTTTTTTTACCGCGGCGAAATTGTCAAGCGCACCGGTATATGGACGCTGAATGAGATATTTGTCACGTCTACGCTTTTTTTTCGAAAATATTTTTTGATAGGTAAAACAATGTACTAAATAATAAACTATTATTAAAATCTTTTACTCTTCTTTTTATTTTGAGTACCGGTAATTACAATTAAAATAATAGTCAGTTTGCAACTTGTCATGATCTCCAATCCGGAGACGTTTCTATGCAATGAGGTAATCATGTGCGAACGAAAATAATTATGATTGCCACAGGCAAACAACTGCTTAGAAATGCTGTCACAAACTTTACTGTAAATACAATTTCCGGTACGTAATAATCAGCAACATTTACGAACGACAAAGTAAAATAATAATTTTTTACCTAACGCTAACATATTCCAACATTTAAAATATATCCTAATCTTTAATTTATCGCTGTTATCACATTTCAGTAATTATTGCATCACACAAGCTTAAAATGACACGCGCACACTACCAGGTAGATCAAACGTTTTTATAGCAAAGCCGAAATAAACACGGGTGGTTGTTTCGAGCCGACAACGTCTTTTGAAGTTGCATTTGATGTTCGGCGGTATCGATTTTTTTTACCTCCATACGAAATAAACAGCATGGTCATGTTTTTGTAAGGGATACATGCGGTTTTTATAAGTTAACGGCTGTCATATCATGCGGATTATAAATGTAATAATTAAAGATTAATGGAAATAAAATGCGGATTTCGTAAGAACCGATATCACCATCAAGTTAATTATTTTAACTTATTTAAATCATGCAAACTGGCTTTTACCAGTATTTTACATATTTTATGGAACAAGTTGGGTCCACGAGTCGATCCCGTTTTATTTAATTACGCGTATATCAGATTGATTACTTCACGTTAAACGTGTATCCGTAAAATCACAGTGAAACTGTGAAAGCCAGAATTTACCCTATAAAATCTTCCAAAATTCTATTCTGTTTTACTTTAGTTCCGCCCATTATTTTCTCGTTTAGGGCAAACCCATTCTTTTATCTGGGGACCATACACTGCTGAACATGGAATGGTAATAATCTGAAAATACCACATTGAAGGTTCCATGTTCACCGCCATATGCACACCATCATTTGGGATGATCAAAATTGTACTGTATATAAGCCAAAACCCCGATGGAAATGGGTGAAAAAAAGCCTAACTCTATGTATAAGCCGCGGTCTCTTTTTCAGACCGGTCGCCATTTTGAATTGCCGGTTCACGTGTGCCTCAGCATCGGCAACAACAGCCAGCTATACTTTTTCAGTGTAGTAGATACGCGTTTGACCCATGATAATTATTATGTTTGACAATTTGAAGGTATAGTCATTTTAACTGAAGAATAATATTCGAGAAAATCGGCGGGAATGACCAAAATGTGCAAGTTTTGAATAAAATTCGAGTCGACCGTGTCATCTCAATATCTTGTCAAACATTCCATAAGAATCTCAAACATTGCATCATGCTTTCAGTTTTCACACCTTAGTCAAGTGACATACCCTCTAAGGCAGGTGAGACCAAGCTGCCAATTAAGGGTGACACTGATTTTACCAAGGGAATCTAAAACATGTCACATGGCTTTCACAGTTTTTTACACATTACGGTCACTGTGATTTTACCGATACACGTTTTACTTGAAGTAATCAATTTGATATACGCGTAATTAAATGAAACGCGATCGACTCGTGGACCCCACTTGTTCCATAAAATACATAAAACACTGGTAAAAGCCAGTTTGCATGATTTAAATAAGTTAAAATAATTACCTTGATGGTGATATCGGTTCTTACGAAATCCGCATTTTATTTCCATTTACCGTTAATTATTACATTTATAATCCGCATAATTTGAAAAACAGCCGTTAACTTATAAAAACCGCATGTATCCCTTACAAAAAACATGACCATGCTGTTTATTTCGTATGGAGGCAAAAAAATCGATACAACAAACGCAACTTCAAAAGACGTTGTCGGCTCGAAACAACCACCCCTGTTTATTTCGGCTTAGCTATAAAAACGTTTGATCTACCTGGTAGTGTGCGCGTGTCATTTTAAGCTTGTGTGATGCAATAATTACTGAAATGTGATAACAGCGATAAATTATAGATTTTGATATATTTTAAATGTTGGAATATGTTAGCGTTCGGTAAATAATAATTATTTTACTTTAGTTCGTAAATGTTGCTGATTTTTTACGTACCGGAAATTGTATTTGCAGTAAAGTTTGTGACAGCATTTCTAAGCAGTTGTTTTCCTGTGGCAATCATAATTATTTTCGTTCGCACATTGATTACCTCGTTGCATAGAAACGTCCCCGGATTGGAGATCATGACAAGTTGCAAACTGACGATTATTTTAATTGTAATTACCGGTACTCAAAATAAAAAGAAGAGTAAAAGATTTCAATAATAGTTTATTATTTAGTACATTGTTTTACCTATCAAAAAATATTTTCGAAAAAAAAACGCGTAGACGTGACAAATATCGCATTCAGTGTCTGTATACCGGTGCGCTTGACAATAGGGTTTCATAATCGGACAAAAATCATAATCGATCATCGGAAATAATGAAACAACACTTTTCGATCAATCATCGATTATATAATCGAAGCATGTACAAAAACAATGTACATGCTTTAATAAAGAAGAATTTTATTTATAGGAATTCTTTATTAATATTCTAGCAACAAAAATACTCACAATTTGTTATTATAATGCTTTTTTTCTATTTTGCAAAAAAGCAAATTTCAAAATGATATTGTTAAGAATCTTCTGCTTAAGGCATGCAAAACACACAAGAAATTCTTTAGAGGGGAATTTGTTATAAATAGGAAAAAAAAATTGGGGATGGGAATGGGGTCAAAATTAGGTCCCTACCATTGTGAAATGAGGGCCCTGTATAGAACTACTGTATTATCACAAAAGGATATCATGTATTTTCTGGTATGAATTAGCATGTACATGAACCACACTGTTACCGTATCTGATATGAGCATAGGGTGTATGCTGCAGGTACATGAGTCCTTTTCTTGAAATACTTAGTGGGAGAACATATTACAGAGCTTATTAAAACCAAAATAACACAGATCTATGTCATATATCAAACACTGTTTTTTTCTGATACAGTGAACTCCCTTGTGAGCTGCTTAAAGAACAGCATTTCGACTGATGATCGATTATTAAACTTCGTAATCGATTATCGAAAATAGATCCTAAAAACGATCGACTTTTGATTATAATCGATCATCGTTTAATCCCTACTTGACAATTTCGCCGCGGTAAAAAAATAGGTGTTTTGAAGGCATGGAAAAAAAGTCTTGGGAACCTAAACCTATGTATAAGCCGCAACCCCAACTTTTTTTCGCCGAATCCTGGAAAAAAAGTGCGGCTTATATTCAAACGATGACGGTAACACAGATCTAAGCAGCAAAGTTCATTAAGTCATTGACCAGCAACTAGAGGAATAAACTCTGATAATGCATCCTAATAACATCATAAGATTGAATCTAAATATAACTGAAGACAGGTAGAAATATTGGAATTTTGACACTTGAAATTTTCACTCTGCTACTAAAAATTTTGTTTCAAATTTTATCACTGAACAACCAGTGACTGAATTGTTCAGGAAAGATTGAATTTAAAGATGGTATAAAGTCTGTGCCAAAATCTGGTTGATAACAGTTACTGTAGAAAATCAAAGGTTAAAAACAGAATTTAAAAGAATTTTTTTTTTAATCTCATGGCGCCCCCTGGGCAATTCAAGAACATGATTTTAATAATTTGAATAGAGATCATCAATATCAATATTCATAACAAATTTGATGACAATCGGATAAAAAATGTGACCTCTATTGCGTTCACAAAATTTTTGCTTTAATCTGACCTAGTGACCTTGTTTTTGAACAAAGATGAACCAGTTTCGAAAGGAATTGACACACCACCAAGAGAAACATTCTGATAAAGTTTGATGACAATCAGTTAAAAATTGTGGCCTCTATCGCGTTAAACAAAAAGTTGACATACGACGCACAACTGGTCCTCCTCTCATCACAATAGCTCACTCAAAGCCTTTGGCTCAGGTGAGCTAAAAACTAGAAAAACAGAAGTTATCATACTTGTTGTCACAAATGATATGTTCTTAAGTGGAACATATCATAAATTCTAATATTATTATGACTTCAACACTTGCAGTATTAAATATAAAGTTAATAGAACAAGTACTTGTACTTCTAAACTTATAAGCAACATTCTGTTTCATATAAAAGTATGGAAAGGGACATAGCAAAAAATGAGTCAAACAGGAGTTATCATTCTTGTTGTTGCAGATGGCTTTTTTCATGCAGATGATATATTCAAGTATTAAGTGAACAGAACAAGTACTTTTATAGTTATAAACTTACAGTCAATATGTAGTTTCATATGAAAGCTGCTTTTGAAACGGAACTACCAAAATTAGTGTAATATGAGTTGTTATTAGTCTTGTTGTAACAGATAGCTTCTTTCCAGAAGATGATACTTTTCAAGTATTGTGGAATCATTTATTAACTAATTTTTATGCAAAACCCACAAATGATTTATTCAGGAAAGCATAAATTCGCACAATCATGTTTTTCCATTAAGACATAGTGTTACATGGCATTTTTAATTAGCGCATGTATCCCTAGCGTGAAATTTAAACCCGCACGAAATATAATGATACCACAGTATAAAGTAAAAAAGACAAGTACTTTCAAAGTTAAAGGCAACACTCTCCAAATGAAACAGGGATGGGAGGCATTACATGGCTTTAATCACCGTTGTTCCTTTTCTCTATAGTCTAAAGCTCTATCAGAGAAAAAAGAAACTATAACACTGGAGAAATGACCATTTCCTGTAGTTTTTTCTTGGAAAGAATTTTGTATGCTGCAAACATCAGTAATGTCATTAAACCAATCGTCATTTACCTGTAATTGGTGGTATTGGAACACTGTTCCCATGTCTTTTCTGTTCATCTGCAAACAAAAAAAAAGGTTATTACTTGCCAATAGCGAGAAAATAAATGTCTGGTATTGTAATTCAAGTTGCATTGTAATTCTACAATTACTGTTTAAATGATAATTGATAAGGTCTTTATTTTATGAAAATTGTACAGTTACTTTCAAAATTACTTTTCATATTTGATAATGAAAGGAAATAAGGCAATCAAAGTCTTGTGCTCAAATTGAGTTAAGCATGAAAATTTTTTCCTGGTTAATGGTTTTAAAGGGGCATAACTAAACAAGAAGCAGGGGTATAAATATTGAAAAAAGACTAATGTTTATTGTCAATTGCTAAAAATAACCACACACATGTGAAACAATCACCAACATTCTAAGCTATAATGGGGCATTATTATTTATCAAGAATTATTGCCATTGTGGTTGCTATTATATTCTTAAACAATCATATACAACACTCAACCTTAAAATCAGCCAGTACAACTGCACAATGGCCATTGTTTTGCATAATTTTGCTTGTAACAGCTCCGAGTGACATTACATACAGGCCTCTATAGGTAGTTCTTGTGACAAAGAATCATGTTTTTGCGACAGCCTCTTATTATTTCTGCATCTCTGGGTAAATAATTGCTCGGGTGATAGCAGCTACACTGCAACTCCGTTATATCGTGATCCGTTAAATCGCGATATCCAATATATCGCGCTTGGTCGGTGGATCCCAATTTTTTGTACATTTACATTGTATATGTTTGTTCATTCTTCGTGGGTGGTAAAAAAGATCAAATTATTTAATCAACATTGGCTACAATTTTACAAAACGCACACCTTTTCCGTGTCGTATTACGTCATTATCGGCGAAAGCTGTTTATTACATTGTATGCAGGGATTTAAGAGGCGATGTACACGTTGACCAGCAGATACAATTTAACATCAAACGATGAGATTTTTTTGTTTTAATTCTGTTGCTTCTGATTTGACATGAAACCCCCTTTGTGACGAACAAGAGGTGCGTAAAACACCAAGCTGATACCGTACGTACTGGCAGAAATTCGTTCACGAGACAAACCGCAATTTAGCGTCAATTAATGCAAGTTGCTAACCATAATAGACATGAGCAGGAAACGTCAAAACAGTTTGTTGTTTTGACATTACCTGCTCGTCGACATATCAAGCTGGTAAATGACGGACGACAACGAATTAACATCGCCGACCATGACCGACCAACAGATCGTCGATTAGGTGAAAGTACCGAAAACAATAATACCAACGTTGGAAATATATTACGGCAATCTTAGTTTTGCACATTTATTAATTTCTTTTTAGTAACAAGAGGGCCATGATGGCTCTATATCACTCACCTGAGTACTAAAGTACTTTCAGCTTTACCCAAGGGCCTACATTTAAATAATGCTGGTAAAGGTTCTCTTCAAAATACTCAAAACGAAATATCTAAGGTCTAGTCGCATTAGTTTCAGAGAAAAATGATTATTAATGTTTTCCTATATAAATCAATGTAAACTAAGAGAACCCTGGGGCGTGGCCAATTTTGGCCCAGGGGACATAATTTGAACAAACTTGGTAAGTATCCACTAGACAATGCTACATACCAAATATCTAAGCTTAAGGCATTGAGGTTTCCAGTAAGAATATTTTTAAAAATTGCCTTTTTACATACATTGACCCCAGGGCCAACATTTAAACAATGTTGGTAAAGGGTCTCTTCACAATACTCAACACCAAATATCTAAGGTCTAGTCCTATTAGATTTTTCATGCTTTCCTATATAAATCAATGTAAACTAAGAGAACCCTGGGGTGTCGCCAATTTCGGCCCAGGGGACATAATTTGAACAAACTTGGTAGAAATCCACTAGACAATGCTACATACCAAATATGTAAGCTTAAGGCATTGAGGTTTCCAGTAGGAAGATTTTTAAAGTTTTCCTTTTTTACATATTTAGGGCCCCCAGGACAGGGCCAATTTTGACCCCAGGGCCAACATTTAAACAATGTTGGTAAAGGGTCTCTTCACAATACTCAACACCAAATATCTAAGGTCTAGTCCTATTAGTTTTGGAGAAAAATGATTTTCCATGTTTTTCCTATATAACTATATGTAAACCAAGAGAACCCTTGGGCTTGGCAGATTTTGGCCCAGGGGACATAATTTGAACAAATTTAGTAGACATCCATTAGAAAATGCTACTTACAAAATATCTAAGCTGTACGCATTGTGGTTTGTGAGAAGAAGCTTTTTAAAGATTTCCTATATAAGTCTATGTAAATGAAGTGACCCCTGGGGCAGGGCCAATTTTGACCCCAGGGAAATAATTTGAACAATCCTTGTAGAGTTCCACTAGAGGGTACTAAATGCCAAATATCTAAGCTCTAGGCCTTCTGGTTTCAGACAAGAAGATTTTAAAGTTTTTCCTATACAAGTCTATATAAAATGAAGTGACCCCTGTGGCAGGGCCAATTTTGACCCTAGGGAAATAATTTGAACAAACTTTGTAGAGTTCCACTACAGGATGCTAAATGCCAAATATCTAAGCTCTAGGCCTTGTGGTTTCAGACAAGAAGATTTTTAAAGTTTTTCCTATATGTCTATATAAAAATGAAGTGACTCCTGGGGCGGGGCCAATTTTGACCCCAGGGAAATAATTTGAACAATCTTTGTAGAGTTCAACTAGAGGGTGCTAAATGCCAAATATCTAAGATCTAGGCCTTGTGGTTTCAGACAAGAAGATTTTTAAAGTTTTTCCTTTCGGTTGCCATGGCAACCAGAGTTCTGCATGGAATTGATTTCTTTAAACAACTTTGGAAGAGCTTCATGCAAGGAACATCCGTGGCAAGTTTCATCAACTTTGGCCCAGGGGTTTAAGAGGAGATGTTGTTTAAAGCAAAAATTGACGACGCACGACGGACACAGGGCGATCCTAAAAGCTCACCATGAGCACAAGTGCTCAGGTGAGCTAAAAATAAATCTTAATAAATTATATAAAAAATTTGTTTTAAAACATTTGTCCAGCACGGAACGTACTCCCTGATGTACTCGAAGATTTCACGGCATGTTAATTACGCAACGCCGCGATATACATGCATCCGACAGCAAAAACAAATGAATATTCTCCTTGTTTTAGCGCGATTATTTACTTATATCGCGCTCCGTTTATATCGCGGTTGGCAGGCTTGGACCCCGAGGTCCGCAATATAATGGAGTTGCAGTGTAGTGTGAAGAGGGATCAAATAGACTGTTCATAGCACGTGACATAGGTATGTCAAATGGACCTTACGTACCCTTGGTAGTTGTGGGTTGTTTCACCAGCATTTTCTCTTCTTTTTCTTCCTTAGCTTCAAGCTGCTTAGAATCTATAGCCTCTTGCTGTGGATTACAGTTCTTGCTCTTTCTATAGGAAAACCATTATATATTATGTATTATTTATAAACATGTTCACCTATTTCCACAAACTGATGCTTATTAGAAATGACTTCTAAAACAAGAATACTGTATTATTATTTAATAAAATTCATAAAAATATATCAAAATAAGATTACCATATACCGTATATTCCCTATTAAACGCCCCTGCGTTTAATAGAGACCAACTATTGACAAAATGTAGATTTCAATAATTGTGTTATTTTTTAATAAATAACCGTAGGAAACAATTTTGTCATTTTCCTATAACTTATTTTTAAAAAACTTAACCTGAAATGAAATTTTTCACACTGAAATGATGAAATGTATTCATTTGGATTAATGCTGAGAGATTAAAGATTGTCATGTCATTGTAAGTCACTCGTTTACTTTTGAAAAAAGACTGGGGGGGGGGGGGGGGCGTTTATTAGGGGAGGGGCGTTTAATAGGGAATATACGGTATACTCACCAATAGAAAGTAAAAACTCTTGTAATTATCTCCAGCTGTCACTAATTGACAAAATATCAATGGCTTCGTGTGAATTTAAAGTTTAACTTATGACCGAATTTGAAACAATCACTATGATCAAGATCAGGAACACACCTGTGCCCAAGGTTATAAAACTGAGCATGGAAACCAGTCTCAAATCTCAAGCATCTGATTGGCTGAAATGGCGACTGGTCGCCATTTCAGCCAATCAGATGCTTGAGATTTGAGACTGGTTTCCAAACTCAGTTTTATACCCTTCAACCCAGATTCACCTAACGAGCAACCTCCGTAATAATCTGTTACACTGCAGCACTTCACAAGACGCCAAACACGTTTTTTGTCATGCAACGACTGTTAGAACTGCTGCTCCAATCAAAAGAAGCTGTATTTTACTTCCAAACTGATTTTGCTGTCGATCAAATATTTGTCACAGTAGGTTCATTCCCCTTGTGGATGTTGAAACAATAACAACTAGAAATGTGTCCATAGGACACAGATGCCCCCGCTATGCATGTTTGTCATGGTGAACATTTATACCAAGTTATTTTAAAATCCAATCAGTAATAACAAACTCACAGCCCAGACAAGAAAATCTTGGTTTAAGTAATAGTGACCTTGACCTTGGACCTACAGGCATGGGAACTGTACACAACACAACGCCTTGTCATAGTGAACATTTGTGCCAAATTATTTTGAAATCACTCTGTTAATAATGAAGTTATAGCCAGTACAAGAAATTTCAATTTCAGTGACCTTGACCTTGGACCTACAGGCATGGGTATAGTACACAACACATTGTCTTGATATAACGAACATTTATACCAAGTTATTTTAAAATCCAATAAGAAATAACAAAGTAACAGAGCAGACAAGATTTTTATAACAAAATTCTATTTTTAGTAACAGTGAACTTGACCTTTGACCTTTAGGCATGGGTGTTGTACATGACACACCGCCTTATTATGGTGAACATTTGTGCCAAGTTATTTTAAAAATCCTCCATTCATAGGGAAGTTTCAGCCAGGACAAGAAAATTATATTTTTAGTAACAGTGACCTTGACCTTGGACCTACAGGCATGGGTATTGTACGCGACACACCGTCTTGATATGGTGAACATTTATACCAAGTTATTTTAAAATCCAATAAGAAATAACAAAGTTACAGAGCGGACAAGATTTTTCCAACAAAATTCTATTTTTAGTAACTGTGACCTTGACCTTGGACCTACAGGCATGGGTGTTGTACGCAACACACCGCCTTATCATGGTGAATATTTGTGCCAAGTTATTTTGAAATCCCTCCATTCATAAGGAAGTTACAGCCTGGACAAGAAAATTCTATTTTTAGTAACAGTAACCTTGACCTTGGACCTACAGGCATGGGTATTGTACGTGACACACCGCCTTGATATGGTGAACATTCATACCAAGTTATTTTAAAATCCAATTAGAAATAACAAAGTTACAGAGCGGACAAGATTTTTCCAACAAAATTCTATTTTAAGTAACTGTGACCTTGACCTTGGACCTACAGGCATGGGTGTTGTACGCAACACACCGCCTTATAATGGTGAACATTTGTGCCAAGTTATTTTGAAATCCCTCCATTCATAAGGAAGTTACAGCCCGGACAAGAAATTTCTAATTTTAGTAACAGTGACCTTGACCTTGGACCTACAGGCATAGGTATTGTACGCGACACACCGCCTTGATATGGTGAACATTCATACCAAGTTATTTTAAAATCCAATAAGAAATAAAGTTACAGAGCGGACAACATTTTTCCAACAACATTCTATTTTTAGTAACTGTGACCTTGACCTTGGACCTACAGGCATGGGTTTTGTACGAGACACACCGCCTTATCATGGTGAACATTTGTGCCAAGTTATTTTGAAATCCCTCCATTTATAAGGAAGTTACAGCCCGGACAAGAAAATTCTATTTTAGTAACAGTGACCTTGACCTTGGACCTACAGGCATGGGTATTGTACGCGACACACCGCCTTGATATGGTGAACATTCATACCAAGTTATTTTAAAATCCAATAAGAAATAACGAAGTTACAGAGCGGACACGATTTTTGAACATACACACACACTGACACACACACAGCCAGGGTGAACACTATATGCCCTTCCGCCATTACATGGCGGGGGCATAAAAATCTAAATAGCTGCTAAATCAGCAAACCAAATCTGCAAATTAATATTTAAGATAGAGAAAACTTGTTCCTACCCATGCTCAGTTTTCTTCTTTTCTTGCTTTTCTTTCCTCTTCTGTGTCTTCTTCTCTCGTTTCCTGGCTGACGCAGATTTTCTTTTTTTCTTTTCTCTGTCCACATGGGCGTGTGACTGAAATGTGAGAAAATGCCTTGGTGTAACGACAGTCACTTACATGTACTAAGGATAATATGTGCCAGATTCAAACCATTCTATTTTCGTTAAAAAATGGCTTTGTCACTGATGCTGAATTTCATTTTGTGGAGAAATAAAATGGACAGGTAGACTTATTTATATAGGATTGACCATACCAGAATCAAAGACTGGCAGTTTTATGAAAGTGATCATCAGCAGTAGTAACAAGATGTTTTGGGTGAAAAACGCATGTCTCCGCCCCTGCTCGGAAACAGTTTTCACTCTTCAGGGCCCTGTGACCTTGACCTTTGACCTGCTGACCCCAAAATCAATAGGGTTCTTCTACTCGGCCATCATCCTGTGAAGTTTGAATGCTGTGGGTCAAACGGTACTCCAGTTATTGAGCGGAAACTAAGTGTGACAGACGGACAGGGCAAAAACAATGTCTCCCCCTCTCTCTTGGGGGACATTAAAATTTAAAACCAAAAGATCTAACCCAGGAAATGCATTGTGTTACAGTAAACTAGAAATGTGTCAATAGGACACATGTCCCCACTCTCAGTTGTCATGGTCAAAGCTAGAATTATGTTCATAGTATAATTTACTCCAAAATATAGATGTAAAGTGTAATGATTCTTGTGCACTGCACTCCATCTGAATAAGATCTATCCATCTATGAAGTTTAATGTCAATAGCATTGATAGTACTGGTCCAGTAATGCTCCAGACAAATGTCTGTTTTTTTTTAAGAATTGTAAGGCCAGAAGACATTGCCTGGCTCTGACAATGATGATGATCAACCATTGGATCAGTTATTTACCTAGAAAATCAATTAACCACTCAATCATAACTGAATATGCAATTTAACACATATGCTGATGTTATACTACTGGCACTGATTTTGTCTCTTATAATGTGTTAAATGCTTCTTTATAAATTTAAACCTTCTTGATGTGTTTTTTCATTAATTGATTTGTTAAACAAGTAAAATATTGCAGTCTAATAAAACTTTTTCTGAATAATTGGACAGTAATTTGAAATATATTTCATTTTCTTAAACATTGTATCTATCTTCTTAAAAGAAAATTATCTAGTATGTCAATTCTATTTTACTGGTTTCCCTAAAAAACAATAAGGGCACAGGTCTGTTAAGTGTGATCACAGACTGAAGTCTGATTAGAGGCAAATTAAAAAGTGTCAAACTTTAACATTAAATCCAACCAAATCAGACTCTATTTGAACAGGTATATTCTTATGAACCATTGAGAACATATTTATGAATATTTACTCACACCATCTAGAGTCTAAACAAAAATCTCATTCCTATCAAATTCCGAGTTAAGAAAGAGTGACACAAGTTAACTCAAGATCATCAAAGTTTATGATTTTGCGATGAAACCATATGAATTAATAACAAGAGCCAGTCGGAAACGACTGCACACTTGACTTTTCGAAGTCAGACATATTAAAGCATATTTTAAACTGGGGTTCATTTAAACTGGAGAGTGATTCAGGAGTTTATGACACCCCAACACACACACATGAACAAAAGTTTCTTAATCCAAGTTAGGAAATCAATAAATTACACTTCATTTATTCTTGTAGTTGTTTTAGCGGGTTTACACAACCCAGCCCATACATCCCTGATCCCACACCCATCAATCCACTATCCCTGCCCAACCATAGTGATGTGGTGAGTTGTAGTATAGTATGGTATGCTGGTTGCTGTTGTTGGTGGTGGTGATGTTGCTGTTGTTAGTGTTGTTGGTGGTAGTGATGGTGTTGTTGTTGGTGGTGGTGTTGTTGGTGGTGGTGGTAGTGGTGGTGTTGGTGTTGTTGTTGGTGTTGTTGTTGGTGTTGTTCTAGTGTTGTGTGGAATGGTGTGGTGTCGTATCGTATCGTATGGTATAGTATAGTATAGTATATAAATATTACATGTCTGACAGGATGACAGTAAAATTGTCAACTTGAGGAAATACTGTCAACCTCGGCTTCGCCTCGGTTGACAGTATTTTCGAAAGTTGACAATTTTACTGTCACCCTGTCAGACATTTAACATTTATTTTATTATACAGAAAAACTATCATTTCAATTCATGAACAACTTTATTCAATAATGGTATTTAATTAATGTAATAATTTTAATGAAACAGCAATTTAACAATAAAAGTAAACTGGTAATCATAGTAAACTGCTTCGTGTTTTTTGAGTCTTTCTCTTGATCCAGATTCTTTTAATCTGCCTCTTTAATGGTAGAAAAACGTTTGTTGCTTGACATTACCGTTGTCTGTTTACAACGGAAATGTAAAAATATATACTGCGCATGCGCGAATGGTACAGTATAATTTTTTAACATTCCATACCTATGGTAGCGGGTGACAGTATTTTTCCGACAGTAAATTTTTTTTTGACAATACTTATATGTCACGGTGGCCTATGGAAGATTAACAATTTTAAATGAAATTGAGGTATAATAATATAGTATATGCCCCCACCCACCCCGCAACCATTCAACAATTTCAACCAAAGTATGTTAAGTACATCTGTTTTAAATCTTTTCTATAGCATTACATATGAAAAACACTAACATTGAAACTTTAACCTCATTTTTAAGTCTTAATTCTAATTTCTAAGCGAAAAAGGGAAAAAATTAAATTAAAAAAAGCATGGATGAGTTATGGGCCTTTGAACATCAACCTGATGTATGATAAAATAAAGGTATATAAAGTTTTAAAGTTGTAGTTTTAATAGAATGAAAGTTATGAGGTTTCACCAGCTTGCACGCAAACTTTAACCTTAATTTCTAAGTCTAAAAAAGGCAATAATTTGATAAAAATCAAAGAAAGAGTTATGGTTCTTGGCATACATAGTCAGGGTCATGATAGTGAACAAGTTTCAAAGCTATAGTACAAGAAGTATGAAAGTAACTAGCTTGCATGCAAACTTTAACCTGAAATTTTAAGTAAAAAAAGGGCAATAATTTGTAAAAATCAAAGAAAGAGTTATGGTTCTTGGCATACATAGTCAGGGTCATGATGGTAAACAAGTGTCTTTAGTTTCAAATCTTTGGTACAAGAAGTATGAAAGTAACTAGCTTGCATGCAAACTTTAACCAGAAATTCTAAGTTGAAAAAGGGCCATAATTTGATTAAAAATTAAAGAAAGAGTTATGGTTCTTGGCATACATAGTCAGGGTCATGATGGTAAACAACTGTTGAAAGATTCAAAGCTATAGTACAAGAAGTATGAAAGAAACTAGCTTGCACACAAACTTTAACCTAAAATGCTAAGTCGAAAAAGGGCCATAATTTGAATAAAATGGAAGTTAGAGTTATGGTTCTTGGCATACCCACTCGGTATATTATAATGAACAAGTGCTGAAAGTTTCAAAGCTGTAGTATAAGTAGTATGGAAGTTATGGGTTTGTACAGTAGCTTGCATGCAAACTTTAACCTAAAATTCTAAGACGAAAAAGGGCCATAATTTGAATAAAATGGAAGTTAGAGTTATGGTTCTTGGCAAACACACTCTGGACATGATGATGAACAAGTGTGCCAAGTTTCAAAGCTGTAGTATAAGTAGTATTGAAGTTATGATTTTGTACAGTAGCTTGCACGCAAACTTTAACCTAAAATTCTAAGTAGAAAAAGGGCCATAATTTGATCAAAATGAAAGTTAGAGTTATGGTTCTTGGCATACACACTTGGGAGATGATGATGAACAAGTGCTGAAAGTTTCAAAGCTGTAGTATAAGTAGTATTGAATTTATGTGTTTGTACAGTAGCTTGCACGCAAACTTTAACCTGAAATTCTAAGTCGAAAAAGGGCCATAATTTGATCAAAATGAAAGTTAGAGTTATGGTTCTTGGCATACGCACTGGGGACATGATGATGAACAAGTGTGCCAAGTTTCAAAGCTGTAGCTATAGTAGTTTTTAAGATATAGGTAGGTTGCACGCAAACTTTAACCAAAGGACGCCGACGCCCAAGTGAGTACAATAGCTCGACATATTCTTCCAATAGTTGAGCTAAAAATGTGCTGAAACAATATTACCCAGGCTATAGTAGATCACTTTTTATCAAAACAAATGGAAAGGGAAGTTTGAAAGCCATCGAACACGACAAATATGAAAATATTGCAGCCTCGGTTTGAATGAGCCTGTTCATGGACAGTCATAGTAATGCTTTTTCTGCCCACGCCGCCTAGCTCTGGGTTGAGCACAACAAACAGTACAATTTTGACCGTCCCCAACGATTGTGTGCATAATATGGCAGTGGACATGGAACCTTCAATGCAGTATTTTCAGATTTATACCGTTCCATGTTCAGCGGCGTATGGTCCTCGGATAAAAGAATGGGTTTGCCCTAAATGAGAAAACAATGGGCAGAACTAAACAAAATAGAATTTTGACAGGAGATCTTAGAATATTAATCCTGCATATCACAAACAACACCAAAGGAAAAATTTAAAAAGCAAGAAGTATATCCTTAGGTGTGATTGGACAATATCCAAATCTATATTGGCTGGGAAATTGAAACCACCCATCTCAAAACTGGCTGAAATATTAAAACAAAAGTAATTTTAGAAGTACTATTAACATAGTACATACCGTAATCACCCTAAGTATTGGGACAGTTAAAAATAATTAAAAATTTTCATGTCCCAATATTTAGGGTTGCAAAAAAAAATTTGTTCAAAAAGTGTCCCAATATTTTGGGTATGTTTGTATGCTTCCTTCGGTAGTGTCTCAAGACATGATAGGACGTTCTCACGGAACGTATCCGGATCAACCGTTATATATGATGATACCAAATCAATTATTTATGTTTGCAATTAGTTTGTGTATACAGTTTGGAGATTAAAATAATTTAATTTTATGCCAAAACTTGTCAAGCATTATTCAATTAAGTTGAATGTTTATCTCTCTGCATGTTTTTTTAATGATATACTCTTTCCAACTTGAAACAGGTGGCCTAATGGGGACGTTTTCACACCCTTTTTCGGTCATAGGAAAGACTGTTTTGATAAGAATTAACTTCAATATTTAGGACTGACACTTGATTCAGGCTATTATCTGCACTTGCACAAACAATTTAGCGCATTATTGACAATAAACAGATTGTTAAACAAGAGTAAAATATTTTGGATTCCGATATATAATTCATTAAAATGAAAACGATAGCCATTATTAATGCACAGGAGCCTAAGTTTAATAAAAAGGAAGGTACATGGGTACTTTATAAATTCTTTTTTTCTTTAGGAACCGTAAAAAAACCTTTTCTGAAAGCGTCCCAAAACTTAGGGACACTGAAAAATACTTATCCTAAAAGTGTCCCAAAATTTAGGGATGCCAAAAATAATTATTTTTGTGGTGTCCCAATATTTAGGGTGATTACGGTAAGTATCATGCACAAGGACCTTCAAAGGACATTATTGATAACAGCACTGAGTGAATGTATGTGGAGACTTTTTACAGCCACCACATGCCTCAAACAAGGCTACTGTGATATTGAAATAGATGAAAACAGCGCTTTGAAAGCCATTGAACATGAGAAATATGAAAATATTGCAGGTTCCGGTGCAGATGAAGGTTTTTTTAACAATCATTCTCAGTTAATAATATTACCTTTACCTTTTTAGAATTTCCAAAAGTAATGCTTGATGCCCACCGGGTGAACAATATACGGTACCCCAATTTAAAGATATGGTTAGTAATAAAAAGCATTCCAAACTGTCAGAAATGATATAATATTGTTCTACCTTTTGGACTTACACTGGAATCATCAATAAATTGTTCTACTACTTTTACATCAGAATAAGGCTCCAAATTTAACAGGTGTAAACGGTAACATTTCCATACCGGATCATAAACATTTACAGAATCACTGACATTTTCATTAAATGGTCATGTGATTATAAATGCGGAAAAATATTTACTGAAACTCTGCAACGTTATAACAAGCTTGCAAAATATCTCCGTGAATCATTTTACCGTAAACGTCATCATAAGCGAAACATTTCTTTTCAACATGTAATTTGCAGTCGGGGTAAAAACGCTCGCTTATTGGTTTCTATGATGTCACCATTATGTTGAATCTAGCAAATTGACAGTTTGGAATTTAACAGATTTCCCATGGAAGTTAAGCAATCTGATAGCTAACTATGTATATGGTCCCCTTACATCTCCTTATAATGCAACTTACACGGTCATGAGGCTTTTGATGGTTGTCTTCCTGGGTTATGCCTTCAAACCCTGCCCAGAGAGATCCGCTCATTTTCAATTTATCTGGAAAAATAAGAAAGTATTCTTTCATTGTCTTATTTTTCTGGTATTATAAATCATTTTAGAAACAAGAAGACAGCACACTTGACTATTTGATTCATTTGAAATAAAAGCAATTTTGCAAATTATGATTTATTGATGAAATTTATTTTAACATACAAGTACAACTTCTTTTGAAGATTAAAAGTAAAACTATGGCCAGACATTCATATTTAAACAGGAATAATATTATAAATGATAAACTAGAGCTATAACTGAAGGTGATTAATACCCCTGCAATACTGCTTTGTCAGAGTATACAGAAATAATGTTTGCATTGTTTTATCTAACAATAAATGAAATATTCAATGGTGCTCCCCTTCCAAAAAATAATGGACTGATCCATAAGAAAAATATGTCTTCCACATCGACACTTCATGCTGAACACACAATTTCAGTTTCAAGTCAATATCTTTTACAGTGCTCTGCAGGCCTGGTGATTAACCCATCTACAGTTGGATCATTATGCTTACCTCTTTGGTTGCACGACGGTGGCAGGGGTTTAAGAGTTTGTGAAGGTTTATGGAAAAATCTTTTCTTTAAAGAACCTAGAAGCTCGAATTGTTTCTTTTATCCCTTGCATTGTGTTCTTGCTAATTTGACTCCAGGGGCTCTGGTCTCGGTTAGATCATTGAGTACTCGCCCATTTGGCTTTGCAATGCTATCAGCTTCTTATATTTTATATGTTTGTGTGCTTTTGCATGCAACATTGTTTAGCTGATAGGTGAGTTGTAGTTATTTCACCAAGACAACTTGTACTTGTTTGTTGATTTGAGAATCTGTTGGGGAAAGTGTGAGGTTGGTGCACACTAAATACCAGGTTTAAACCCTCAGTGGCAAATTGTTTTGTCACCGACTGTTCCAAGGCTGAGTCTGATGGATATGGCCATTCCTGATATGCATATTTCACTTTTTTTGTCAGGGTCATGACGTTTGCAGTTTAGTAAGTGTGTAAACTTTCATGCCAATTCTCTTTGTAGAAACTGAGAAATATACAATTTGCCAAAAAAACGATAACTGGATGGATGTAAATATGGAAGTACGGACGGTTTAATCACTAAAAATTGTCTTATTTATCTAGATCTACACTGGTACTTCAATGGAGAAAAGGTTATTTGGTCAGTATTTTCATGAAGGACACCCATTCCAGCATAAAATGGAGTATGCTAAATTCAAAGAGGTAATAATAATATTGTACTCATTTTTATGATGTCCTCTTCTTCTTTCTCACTGCTCAGATCCTTTTCCTCCTTGATTCCCTCATCAACTTCTTTGTCAAACTGCACATCTTCTTCTTCCTCCTCTTGCTCTTTGTTCTCCAGTGTTATTACATCAGCCTCTTCTTTGACGGGGGTCTGAGCTGGTGTGTCTTCTGCCGATGGAGATTTATCAGTTGATTTTGCACCTATAATACAGAATACATGTTACAGAGAAAAACATTGTGGAACTATCTTATATTTTACATGGGTCAAATTCTTGAAATTTTCACAGTGAAGCAAATGTGTGAGTAAAACATTCTGTCTGAACAAGGTACTTTTGCAACGGATTGGCTTTTCTATAGTAATAGCATTTAAATTACAATCCGCTTGCATTTAAACCTTGTGTACTTGCTTTAATAAGTAACCTTTTCTCCATTCTCCTACACTATCTCAATAAACAGTAGAATCCCAGGCAGATAAACCATCTTAGTTTTAAGTTGCAACACATAATTTTTTTAATGTTTTTGTTGCACACTTGCATAAATACCTTCCTCTAGTTCAGTATACATATATGTTCAAGTATAAGTTATACACATTTTACATGTTCCAGACTTGAACATACACATTTTTATTATATACCCAAGAATGATTTTAGCATAGTGCAGCGTTAATCTGCAAAATTGATACAACTCATCAGATTAGAAATTCTGTATCGAACATTGTCCAGCTTTCCATGTTCTATGTGACATCATATACTACGTAACACTAGGTTGTCGTAAATTTCTGGCACGTAACGAACTCCAAAATAGGACATTTCTGTCGCAGTTACGGTAATTTTACGCCATTCATAAATTTTCTACGCCATTCATAAATTTACTATCACGTTACTATTTTTATTTCTGCTATTATGTAAACCAGGTTTTTGACTAAAATTTTGTTGTTTAGTTTATTTAAATTTGTTTTAAGCGAGAAGGATATATAATAAAAGGAACATTCTGAATATGTGAATAAACAATTTGAGGATATATTTGCAATTAGTGTGAAAATATATATGGAATATTATAACAGTATGCATTCTGTATGTTCGTATTATTTCTCGTTGCGTATGTAACCACATCAAGCTTGACCTTCGGTCTCGCACGATATTGTTTACATACCCAACTTGAAAAATACGAACCTACAGAATGCGTACTGTTATAATATTCCATATATATTTGCACACTAATTGCAAATATACCCTCAAAATGTTTATTCATGCAATACACAAATATTCTTATCATTTTGCAGAAATACCTGTATGTATTTTCTTACCATGTAATGCTTCACTTGCTTCACTTCTCCAATAGAGATATGAATAACTGTGAACTAGTCGAAATCATTTTGGCCAAATTTTTGATAACCAATTCGTAATGTAATTATATTTATTTACAAAAATCTTGTTTTAAGGGAAGCAGAGGTGGGATAAAATCATCAACCATGACCATCCTAACCCGCTTTTGAAGAAATTAGTGTTGTTTTAAGGAAGTCTTCCCCTAATGGGAAAAATTTCATACTAACTCAAACTTGCAATATTTCTGATGTAGTTGCATTATCTAATCTAAATACACATTAAACAATTTTTTACCGTGTGCTTTTTGCATTTTCACATTTTTTAATTCGCCGACTTCTTTTTTGTGTATGGGAAAAATACAACGGTACATGATCTCAAAAAAGTTTATTTTTTTAAGTTTTTGGACAAATTTCTATGCAAAAAAAAACATTAATTCACTGCAGATGTAATTGTTCTTATTATAAAAGTTCATATCATGAGTGATTTCAATAAAATAGCTAATATATTGGTGAAAAACTTCAGTGACAGTATACAGGAACTTCTTTAAATTCTCGAAAAAACAAAGTTGCCGAAGTCACTTTAGCCTACCTTTTTCAAAAATTGAAGTAGGTACACCAAAAAACATTACATAAATATCATCTATAATCATAACTGAGTAACATATAACAATATCAAATATTTTTACCGTAGTTAACTTCAGAAATTAAGATTTGAAAATGACTACCCACAGTTTTGAGATATGACCAGAGAGCAAAAAAGACAGAATATGAAATGAAATTTTATCATTTTCCTAAACATAAATACATCTGAAAGATGTTATATTAATATATGAATATACTATAACACTGCAGTGATGTCTACAAGTACTGTTCACCATAACACAGAGCAAAAGATAAAAGATTTAAAGAGAGTTCAAAGTACCTTGTGAAACGGAAAACACACTCCTACCTCTTAATTTTAATTTCTAATTAAGAAATTTTCAATATAAAATGTTTCTCACATAGCTTGTAGGGTTCTATTTTCAATGCAAAAAGAATTTTGAAGATATACTGTAAAATAAAGAAATTAAATGGTAGGACCGTGTTTTCCGTTTCCGACTAAATTTTAGTAAAACGACGGCCCATCTTTAAGAAAAAGAAATATTTATCTTCCAGTTGAAAATTTTTCAAAATAAATGATTCTATTATAGCCACGAATGTTATCTTTAAGATGCAAAAAAGAACTTTGATTATATCTTAGGAAATCAAATTGTTGAATGGAGAACGGATTTTCCTTGTTAGGCCGTACATTACTTTTACGACGGGCCGTATTTTAAACCTGTCCGTATTTGAAACTCGGACTTTTACAGGCATTTCCGTCGCACAAATACACGTTGGCGTAGTTGTGTTCTATCAATAACGCTCTTCTGTTTTGATTCCGTATCGTTTGACGCTTACGAGCATTAAATCTCACTCGAAAATCACGTTTTCTACCTGCATTAGGTTTTGTACTTTCGTTTTGCATGCAGGGAATTCCCAGTACGTCACGTGGTCAGAACTTGGTTTTTTTAATTATTTTCTTTCTTAAAATGATATATGTCGAAAAGTTTGCCCACTTTAGCATATTTTTAACCATTTTAACTTCTAAACTACACACTAACAATTTATTTTGTGTTATTGTGTAAAATAACATTTTTCACCGGGCAAAAACGATAACTACGGCTGCGACCGAACTGTGGCGTTATCGACCGAAGCTCATTAGGGGAAGCTTTCCTTAAGATCATACATGTATTAAAGACACGGAGGGCCAGTGCTGTGTGGGGGATGGCACTAACTTATCACAGACATCTATTAGCATCCCAGGTTGTGACTTGATATCAATAGGCACAGCTAACACCAGCTATTACAAAGAAAAGGAATTTCTATTTTAGAAACAGTGACCTTGACCTTGATCAGAGACACCTGGATAGCATCCTTAGTAGCTTCTTGATATAAGCTCTCCATAACAAGTTTGGTGTCAATAGGTCAGAGCAAACTTTTTTGGGTGTTTACACATAATCTGAGTTTCTAATTTTAGCAACAGTGACCTTGACCTTGATCATAGACACCTGTGTAGCAAACCCAAGCTGACTCTTGATACAAGCTACCAACAATAAGCTTGGTGTCAACAGGCCAAAGCAAACTCAAGTTATTGAGTGGAAACTGAATTTCTATTTTTAGCAGCAGTGACCTTGATCACAGACACCTGGGTAACAATCCTAAGCTAAATGATTTACATCTTGATATGAGCTACCCATATACCAAGTTTGGCGCTAATAGGCAATTTGTTGTCATAGACAACTTTCACAAACAAGAGGATCCATAGGACCCTGGGTTGCTCACCTGTCAATAACTGCTCAATGGTGCAAGAGTTGTGTGCAAGTTTGGTAAAATTAAGTCAAAACATAAAGCTGCTATTGTGGAGAAAAGGTCAAAATAGCTTACTTGGCTCTTTCAAGGACCATTACTCTGGAACCCATTATGGAATCTAGCTGGCTCAAGAAAAGAACTATCTTAAGTAACACAAGTATTATACAAGTCTCATTAAATTCAAATAAAAAATGAAGCTGCTATTGTGCAGACAAGGTCAAAAAAGTTAATTTCCGCACTTTCAGAGGCCAAAACTCTGGAACCCATAATGCAATATGGGAATTTCAAGAAAGGAACCAATATCTTATGGTAATGAAAGTGAAGATCAGACCAAAATTAAGACCACTTAATTAAGACAGCTAGAGTGCGGACAAGCTTTTTCTTTGATTTGACCTAGTGACATAGTTTTAAAGGTCACATGACCCAGTTACTAACTTGACATATGTCATCATTGAGATAAAGATTCTGACCAAGTTTGAAGATCGCACCAAAATTAAGACCGCTAGAGTACGGACAAGCTTTTTCTATAATTTGACCTTGTGACCTAGTTTTGAAGGTCACATGACCCACTTTCGAACTTGACCTACGTTTCATTGAGATAAACATTCTGTCCAAGTTTGAAGATCGGATAAAAATTAAGACAGCTAGAGTGGGCCAGTGCGGATAACAATTGTAAACGGACCACGGATAATGGACGGATGACGGACGAACGGCAATCACAAAAGCTCTACCTGTCACTATGTGACAAGTGAGGTAAAAACATAGCCAAAATTCTAAGTGAAAAAGAGGCATTACTTTGGCAAAATATATTCAGGAGTTATAAAATTTGTCCTGGTAATTGGTATTGTGATGTCAGACAACTATGTTAAGTTTCAAAGCAACTTGAACAGTAACTGAGAAAAAAACAACAAATTAAACAAACTAGAATGTTGTGTTCCGCGGAACACATGTGTCGCCTGCATGGAAAACGTTGAAATGTGGGCCTATGTTTAATCATATATAATAAAAATATTTTATTGAAGTTGATTTCAATACTACACAACAGAACACATGTGTCATCTAAATTGCATTTCAAAGGGGAATAACTAAAATAATGGTGAATCCCGAGTAATCATTTTCAAAAATTGGTTTGTAAATTAATGCAGATGAGTTATTCAAAGTATTAAGTGAATTAATTGAACAAGTAATTTCCATTTTACAGGCAACACTAAGTTGCATGTTAAAGTTGCATTTGAAAGGGGCATAACTAAAAAAATATTGAAACTGGAGTTATCATTCTTGTCGTCACTGATGGCATTGTTCATTCTGGTGAAATTTTCCAAGTATGAAGTGAATATGACAAGTACTTTCAAAGTTTAAAGTCAGCATTAAGTTTCATGTTAAAGTTGCATTTGAAAGGGGCATAACTCAAAAAATTTTGAAATTGGTCTTATCATTCTTGTCGTCACAGATGGCATTGTTAGTGCTGATGATATATTCCAAGTATGAAGTGAATAGGACAAGTACTTTCAAAGTTATAGGCAACATTAAGTTTCAGGTTAAGTTGCATTTGAAAGGGGCATAACTCAAAAAATATTGAAACTGGAGTTATCATTCTTGTGGTCACAGATGGCATTGTTCCTGCTGATGATATATTCCAAGTATGAAGTGAATAGGACAAGTACTTTCAAAGTTATAGGCAACATTAAGTTTCAGGTTAAAGTTGCATTTGAAAGGGGCATTACTCAAAAAATATTGAAACTGGAGTTATCATTCTTGTCG
Source organism: Corbicula japonica (assembly GCA_038501625.1). Lineage (NCBI taxonomy): Eukaryota > Metazoa > Mollusca > Bivalvia > Venerida > Cyrenidae > Corbicula > Corbicula japonica. The sequence goes on along the minus strand of JAZAYU010000741.1, from coordinate 38,921 downwards.
TCACAGATGGCATTGTTCCTGCTGATGATATATTCCAAGTATGAAGTGAATAGAACAAGTACTTTCAAAGTTATAGGCAACATTAAGTTTCAGGTTAAGTTGCATTTGAAAGGGGCATAACTCAAAAAATTTTGAATCTGGAGTTATCATTCTTGTCGTCACAGATGGCATTGTTCATGCTGATGATATATTCCAAGTATGAAGTGAATAGGACAAGTACTTTCAAAGGTATAGGCAACATTAAGTTTCAGGTTAAACTTGCATTTGAAAGGGGCATAACTCAAAAAATATTGAAACTGGAGTTATCATTCTTGTCGTCACAGATGGCATTGTTCCTGCTGATGATATATTCCAAGTATGAAGTGAATAGAACAAGTACTTTCAAAGTTATAGGCAACATTAAGTTTCAGGTTAAGTTGCATTTGAAAGGGGCATAACTAAAAAAATTTTGAATCTGGAGTTATCATTTTTGTCGTCACAGATGGCATTGTTCATGCTGATGACATATTCCAAGTATGAAGTGAATAGGACAAGTACTTTCAAAGTTATAGGCAACATTAAGTTTCAGGTTAAATGTGCATTTGAAAGGGGCATAACTCAAAAAATATTGAAACTGGAGTTATCATTCTTGTCGTCACAGATGGCATTGTTCCTGCTGATGATATATTTCAAGTATGAAGTGAATAGGACAAGTACTTTCAAAGTTATAGGCAACATTAAGTTTCAGGTTAAAGTTGGGGGACTACCGGACGACGCCGCCGCCGCCGGACAATAGGATCCCTATATGTCTACCTGCTATCGCAGGCAACACAAAAACTTAACCGAAATACTAAGTGAAAAAGGGGCATACCTTTGGCAAATACAATCAGAAGTTATAAAACTTTTCCTGATTATTTGTATTGGTATGTCAGACAACTACCAGGGTATGTAAAGTTTCAAAGCTCTATATTTTTTTTATATTTTATATCTTTATATATAAGATATTTTTTAAGAAAAATTGTGACAGAAGGGCTACAAGTGAAGCTCATGAGGAATGGAGTTGGTGGGGCCATGCTGCAATGGATCAACTCGTATCTATTCAACAGAAGAGCCAGAGTCAGCCTGAGCCAAGCCAACAGTAGGAAGTTTCTGCTACGCCATGGTGTCCCACAAGGTGGAGTCCTGTCCCCGACACTCTTCCTGGTCTTCATCAATGACCTGGTGTCTGAACTGCCAAAGGGAGTTTATGCTGCTCTCTGTGCTGATGACCTGGTGCTATGGTGCAAAGAAGAACACGCCTCTACAGCCACGTACAGAATGCAAGGAGCTATGGACACACTTGCAGCATGGGCCGAAGACTGGTGCATTACGATCAACAAGGAGAAGTCGTCTACCACACTGTTCACCTTGTCAACAAAACAGAAAGCTGAAAAGGTTATGCTGGCTGGAACACTACTGAAGGAGGAAGACGAAGCCACATACCTTGGGGTCACGTTTGATAAGCGGCAGACTTGGAAACCACACATCAACCGTGTAGAAGGGACGGCACGAAGAAAACTAGCCATGATGCGCAAACTTGCTGGAACAACCTGGGGTGCGAATGAGCAAATATTGAAGACCATCTATCAGGGCACAGTACGACCCACAATGGAATATAGCTCAGCCACATGGTCCACAACAGCCAAGACGAACCAGCAAGCCTTAGACAAAGTACAAAATCAGGCATTGCGCATTATCACAGGGGCCACTAAGTCTACACCAATTGCCTTCATGGAGAAACTGACTGGAATCCAACCACTTCATGAAAGAAGACAAACCAAAGTCCTTCTCCAGGCAAACAAGTACAAGTCGCTCCCAGATCACCCCATGAAGAACAGGCATGAGGGATTCACCAAGAACCGCCTTAAGCGCTCCAGCTTTGTACATGAAGCAAAGAAGCTGAATAGAGTGTACAGCCAATGACCTGTCTGCAGTGAAAGTGGCACTTGCTATTCCTGGACTTGACATGGGCAAACAAGAAAATTAAACCATCCGTATAAGTCTGACACTTGCGACTATCTACGCAGACTATCCTTTAGACAGATGGACCCATGTATATACAGATGGGTCAGCAACTAGAGCTATTAAGGATGGAGGCACTGGTATTCATATAACATTCCTATCAGGCCAGAAATCGGCCCATTACATTGCCACTGGGAAGCACTGTAGCAACTACAGAGCAGAGACTGAAGCGCTCATGAAGGCAGTCTCTCTGATTGAAGACTCAGCAGAAGAGGGTAACCTCTGTAGTCTTCCTCACATACGCAAGATCAGTTCTGGAGGCTCTGCAAAGCAACAATGATCCTGAGCTAGCACAAGCCGTGAACAAGCTTGGGTCTTCCCGCAATGTTGCCCTTCAGTGGATACCATCTCACTGTGGAGTGCCCGGAAATGAGGAGGCTGACAAGCTGGCTAGGTTAGGAGCCCAGTTAGAGCAACCAGATAACCAGGTGACATACAAGGAGAAAGCCACCATCATTAAGGCTCTCACAAAGACCAGACAGGAAGCAGATGCCTACCACATGTTAAACAGACCAGAGCAGGTGATGATGGTGAGGTTACGCTCAGGGCATAACAGACTGAATGCACACATGTGTAGGAAGTATAAATTGGTGCCATCCCCAATATGTCCCTGCGGAGAAAAGGACCAGACTGCAGAGCACATCCTCCAACGATGTAAACGATATGTCCAAGAGCGAGAAGCAACGTGGCCACAAGGTGCAACAATCCAGCAGAAACTGTATGGAGATGTTGACGACCTACGGAGGACCACAACTTTCATCGCGGATGCTGGAGTGGTTTGGTATATTGTCCATGAATTTCAGAGTTCTCATGCTAACGGTTTTTCTTTTGTTTTAGTATGTGCTTGATAATTAGAACATGAATTAGACTAAATTGAGCTTGCAAACATTAACTACATCCTTAGCTAAATACACTTCTTTACTAAAATCTAGGTGGCAATAAGTATTTTCCCCAAAATTCATTTTTGAAATTTTAGCCTGTTTTCGCCATTTGCAATGTTTGCGACGCCATAAGAAATTGTGTCTTAACTGGCCGAAAAATACATTTCTGTTGTTTATTGAACAAGGGAACATACCAATCAAGATGTTGGGTTCATTTAAGGATTATCCAATATTAAACCATAAATGAAGTACCATTTAGGCATTTACAGGGGCTATTGTAAGGACCAAAAGGATTTAAAATGGTTCTAAGAACATTTTGGACAGTTTTGTTGTGAATAAAATTGAATTAACCAGTAATGACCAGTTATGACCACTATTGACCAGTAATGACCACCGGCCAGGTGAAAACTCAAATGACCAGTCAATAAGCCAACCAAGACTCTTAGAATCGTGACTGAACTGTATGTTCCTTACATTAAATTTTGCATTTTGCTGATGTTTTACTTATTTCAAATAGTAAAGTTCTGTAAAAAAACATATTTCCAATGAGCAAACTTTACTCAGGAACGTGGTGGATAATCTACCACAACAGTGTTGATAAACAAAGTGGAAAGGCCTGTTATTACCTTCTGTGGGGAGTGTATCCAAGGGGGCAGCGGTAGTTTTATCTTCTGATTTTTCTCTCTCTCGTCTTTCAGCAGGTTTTTCTTTCTCTTCACTATCTTCTTTCTTTCCTTTTCTTTCCTTTTTGAGAGCTTCTTTCTGTATTTGTTCCTAAATATGTAACAGTTTGAATTATTAAGATCATAAAACAAAATCAACCAAATGAGGAGAAAATATTTTCCTTGGTTTTTTACACTTTCAGCATTTTTTCTTCTTAAACTACCTCCCCTAAACAGTACCTTAACCAAAGCTGACCGAAGTCTTACAAATTCGAATCACCTGACCTTTTCCAGGTTTCCCTATCCCCAAAACTATTGTTTCCAATAACAAACAGTGCTATTTCCCAATCGACAAAAGGGAAAATCATAACCAATTAACCGTTTAAAATGCAGTTAATCCATTAACAAAAGTCACATCCCTAATTTTAACAAGAGCCAGTCGGAAACGACTGCAAGCTCGACTATTCGAAAAGTCAGAATTATTAAGCACATTGTAACTGGGCTTCATTTAAACTGGGGAGTGATTCAGGAGTTTATGACGCCTCCAACAAACACACATGAACAAAAGTTTCTTAATCCAAGTTAGGAAATAAATAAATTACACTTAATTTATTATTGTAGATTTTTTTAGGGTTAACACAACCCAGCCCATAAACCCCTGATCCGACACCCATCAACCTACTATCCCTGCCCACCTAAAGTGGTGTGGCGTGGTGAAGTACAGTATGGTATGCTGGTTGCTGGTGTTGTCATTGTTAGTGTTGTTACTGGCGGTGGTAGTGTTGTTGCTGGTGGTGGGGGTGTTGTTGTTGTTGGTGGTGGTGTTGATGTTGGTGGTGGTGTTAATGTTGTTGGTGGTGGTATTGGTGTTGCTGGTGTTCTAATAGTATAGTAATAGTAATAGCATAGTAATAGCATAGTAATAGTATAGTAATAGTATAGTTATAGTTATAGTAATAGTAATAGAATAGTAATAGTATAGTATAGTAATAGTATAGTATAGTAATAGTATAGTATAGTAATAGTATAGTATAGTAATAGTATAGTATAGTAATAGTATAGTAATAGTATAGTATAGTAATAGTATAGTAATAGAATAGTAATAGTCTCGGTCTCGACTAGGTCTGGGTCTCGGTCTGAGTCTCAGTCTGGGTCTTGGTCTCGGTCTGAGTCTCGGTTGAGGTATCGGTCTCGGTTTGGGTCTCGGTCTCAATCTCGGTTTGGGTCTCGGTCTCAATCTCGGTTTGGGTCTCGGTCTCGGTTTGTGTCTCGATCTCGGTTTGTGTCTCGGTCTCGGTTTGTGTCTCGGTCTCGGTCTCGGTTTGGGTCTCGGTCTCGGTCTCGGTCACGGTTTGGGTCTCGGTTTGGGTCTCGGTCTCGGTTTGGGTCTCGGTCACGGTTTGGGTCTCGGTCTCGGTTTGGGTCTCGGTCTCGGTTTGTGTCTCAGTCTCGGTTTGGGTCTCGGTCTCGATTTTGGTCTCGGTCTCTGTTTGTGTCTCAGTCTCGGTTTGGGTCTCGGTCTCGGTTCGGGTCTCGGTCTCGGTTTGGGTCTCGGTCTCGGTTTGGGTCTCGGTCACGGTTTGGGTCTCGGTCTCTGTTTGGGTCTCGGTCTCGGTTTGTGTCTCGGTCTCGGTTTGGGTCTCGGTCTCGGTTTCGGTCTCAGTTCGGGTCTCGGTCTCAGTTCGGGTCTCGGTCTCGGTTTGGGTCTCGGTCTGGTATGGTATGGTATGGTATGGTATGGTATGGTATGGTATAGTATAGTATAGTATAGTATAGTATAGTATAGTATAGTATAGTATAGTATAGTATAGTATAGTATAGTATAGTATAGTATAGTATAGTATATGCCCCCACCCACCACACAATTTCTCAACACTTTCAACCAAAGTATGTAAAGTACATCTGTTTTAAACATTTTCTAAAGCATTACATATGAAAAACACTAACATTGAACCTTTAACAATTATTTATAAGTCTTAATTCTAATTTCAAGTGAAAAGGGGCAAAAACCAAAAATTCTAAGTCGAAAAAGGGCAATAATTTGAACAAAATTGAAGTTAGAGTTATGGTTCTTGGCATACAAACTTCATATATGATGATGAACAAGTGTTGAAAGTTTTAAAGCTGTAGTATAAGTAGTATGGAAGTTATGGGTTTGTACAGTAGCTTGCATGCAAACTTTAACCTGAAATTCTAAGTCAAAAAGGGGCATAATTTGAACAAAATAGAAGTTAGAGTTATGGTTCTTGGCATACACACTTGGGATATGATGATGATCAAGTGTTGAAAGTTTCAAAGCTGTAGTATAAGTAGTATTGAAGTTATTAGTTTGTATAGTAGCTTGCACGCAAACTTTAACCTGTAATTCTAAGTCGAAAAAAGGGCCATAATTTGAACAAAAGTAAAGTCAGAGTTATGGTTCTTGGTATACACACTCGGGACATGATGATGAACAAGTGTGCGAAGTTTTAAAGCTGTACTATTAGTAGTATTGAAGTTATGAGTTTGTACAGTAGCTTGCATGCAAACTTTAACCTGAAATTATAAGTCAAAAAAGGGCCATAATTTGATCAAAATGAAAGTTAGAGTTATGGTTCTTGGCATACACACTCCAGACATGATGACGAAGAAGTGTGCCAAGTTTAAAAGATGTAGCTATAGTAGTTTTTAAGATATAGGTAGGTTGCACGTAAACTTTAACCAAAGCGGGACGCCGACGCCCAAGTGAGTACAATAGCTCGACATATTCTTCGAATAGTCGAGCTAAAAATGTATTCAAATACTTTCTACTGCAAAAAGCAACCTGGATAGCATCTGTTTTCAAAAGACTGGCCATTTGTATCTGAGAGCAGTAATGAGATAACTGTTGGAATCAGTTACCTCCCATTAACTTAAATGTACTGTCATTTTACCAGTAAAGCTTACCAATGATTTTGGGTCATCATCCTCCATGATTAAAACATCAGATTCACTTTCAACAGCTGCTCTCTTTATCTCCTTCTGAAACACATACATTACACTTCATGTCACAAAAAGCTTGCACTTTTCAATTAACTTGTAATATATAGCTACTTTTATGTTTAAGAACCAATTTCAATTATGCAGAATGGTCTACTAGACACCAGGCACCATTGACTAGCTAATGATTGGTCAGTTTGCAGACTGGTCTACTAGACACCAGTCCCCTGTGACTAGCTAATGATTCTTCAGTTTTCAGACTGGTCTACTAGACACCAGGCATCCATGACTAGCTAATGATTGGTCAGTTTGCAGACTGGTCTACTAGACACCAGTCCCCCGTGACTAGCTAATGATCGGTCAGTTTGCAGACTGGTCTACTAGACACCAGTCCCCCCTTGACTTGCTAATGATTGGTCAGTTTGCAGACTGGTCTACTAGACACCAGTCCCCCTTGACTTGCTAATGATTGGTCAGTTTGCAGACTGGTCTACTAGACACCAGTCCCCCCTTGACTTGCTAATGATTGGTCAGTTTGCAGACTGGTCTACTAGACACCAGTCCACCGTGACTAGCTAATGATTGGTCTGTTTGCAGACTGGCCTACCTGTCTCCCTTCACAAGATTGTGATCAAATCTACTACAGACCAGTCTCCCGTAGCTAACTTTAGTTTAAAAATAGGATACCAGTTTTTTTAAGACTGGAGACCATGACCCATGACTAGCACATGACTAACCAGTTAATAGAATGCATTATTTAAACCAATTAGTTAGCACATGGTTGGACACTGGTCTCTTTTGTCAGATGCTTGATTTCCTGGATTCCTATAATTCTGATAATGAAACAAGAGTACAAAGTTAGAAGCCTGCCTTTTCTGTCTTCTTCACAGATGCAACAGTTTCTTCCTCAGATTCTAACTCCTTAGCAATGTCAACTTCCCTGAAACACACAAAATATAAGTCTGATTATATATATTGTTCTTTTTTACTGAGTTTACAATAAAATATGTACCTATTCTCATTGATTTTAGCTCAACAAGTTAAGAACATACTGTATGTGAGACTGAGTGTTTTTCTAGTATTTTTTTATCTTTATTGCATAAATACATGTATCCTAATTTATAGCTATGTCAAGTTGACATAACATACTTTGGAAGAGCGAGCTATTTTTAGCTGCAGAGTCTATCGCGTCACTTATTCTTGCAGCAGTTCGATCAAATTTTTAAATACTCATCCAGTCAGAATTCATGCATATAATTCTTTGTAACCAAACTCCTTACTGCGGACATATTTGTAAGTAGGGCAAAAATGGATGTTATGTTCTTAATTATCTAGCCAGCGTTCGGCAGAATTCAACAGAGGGACACTTATATTCTATCTATAGTACCAGATTTGGTAAGATAAGTGCAATATTTGTTGAGATGCTGATTTTTTAAAAGCTGTGTTTACAGTACAGCTCGGGTGTCTTTTACATTTTTCACTCATCGCCACTTTCACTGTCAGCGCGACATCCAATTTTTTTCGGGTGATCACGGGTGATCGTCGATCTTGCCACCGCAATCTCCTGACAAGAAAATCACGGTGATTTGCCGCGATTTATCAGAGCGAATCGCGGTGAAGATTTACCGGTGATTTAAAGACATTCTTCCGAATTTATTTATTTAAAAATAAATATGTTGTTCGTATTTTCGTATCAGAGAAAAGATCTGAAACTTGATCAATGCATAGATATATTGTCCATTATTTGAAACACTGGAGTTTTCCACACCTTCCGTGTTGACATAAACACCTTTGTACTTGCCTTTGTAAATTGCTGCCTATTATGCTTCTAAGTGGAATGTTGTCATGGTCATTGCAGAAAGTGAACAACAGTTATTAAATTGGTTAATTATTTTACGACAAATTCAGGGGTTTCATTTGACCCGGAAGCTCGGGTTTTGACCCGGGAGATTTATAAAATACACCAAATTGACTCGTCGTAAATCTGGAGCATGCGTCATCATGACCCGGGGCGAATTCGACCTGTGCGTCAATCAAATCAAAAATAACATCGAAATCCCGCCTAACGCAATCACATCTGGCCAATCGTAAACGCCGATTTACCAATAGTCAGTCTCGCTTACTGAAACATTTCAACACACCTGTGGTTAGAAAGTTAATTGATGTGTAAACAAATTATCGATAATTCACACGCGCCTGTATATTATGATCACTGTTGATGGGACAATTATAGAAACATGAAATGTTAATTGGTTTAATCAAATTCGTTGAGTAATGACAGGACTATCAGCGAGTTAAATCATCAAACGTTTTCAGATAACGGCGTGAGCGGTAAATGGATCTTTTGTCTTTGAGATAGTAATTGTACAAACTTATAGAAGCTGTGTCTCGTTGCAACTGAATTTCGAAGTATTTTAATATTCCTCCGTAATCTCGATTAATGCATTGCGAAAAAAGGTTCAGACCTGCATATTTCAATTCATGTCTGGCGGTCGAAAGCGACCCATTGAGGATTCGAATGTTGACGCAAACTTCGATTTCAAAAGTTTGCCCGGTACTCTCGTAAAAAGAAATAAAACGGATGAGTCGACTGAATTTCTCGAGTGCTTCTAAAAAGTTGTGAGAAAGTTTAACTCAAATTGGCTAACATAATTTGACTGGCTCGCGCATGAACCAAACAGTGATGGAATCATGGCAATGTTCTGTACTTTGTGTAGAAATGGTGAAAAGAAAAACGCGTTTGTAAACTATCGACAACACAATTTTTCAACACAGTGCTTTTGATAGGCATGCTAAAGCATACCCCGAACATTTTTGCTTGTTGTACCAGAGTGATGTGATTCTTGTCAGTTGTCAGTCAGTAATGTGTGATGTTATTTATTATTGTCCATTGTTCATTTTGTTATTAGTTATATTGTTCAACAATATATGTGAAGGCTGGTAAACATTTTATGAATAAAGATTGTGTAAAATTGATTTTAACAGTATTGTTTTTGAGTATGAGATTTAATCACATATGAATAGGGAAAGCTTTGCAGCAGTCGGTTTCGCACAGCATTGTTTAACGCAAACATGACCCCTGAAAATTTAATGATGACCCCTGAAAATTTGAAAATGACCCTTGAAAATTTTGGCCCAAGGGTCATTGACCCTTGGCTTTCAGAGCCAAGTGGAACCCCTGCAAATTATAAGAATTCATTGACAAGTAGAGTATTTACGCCTCAGATCAGAATTCAATGTCATTTAAAATACGAGTATAATAGCGATTGAAACACAGAGTAAACTGGACATAATAGATCATTATTGAGAGAGAAAAGTGAATAAAAATTGTGTCGTTCTTTCCTTAGTTGTTATTTTGATGAAAGATAAATATATAATATTCTTTTTCTTAAGTACTCCAAACATGTTGATACAATAAATAACGGTGAAAATATAACAGCAAAGTACATTAGCTACATGTATAAAATCCATCTCGTCAGTATTTTTCCCCAATCCCTTCCTAAAACATCTTCATTTATGAGCAATCAACTGTTCGAACACCTGTGTGATCAGCATTGTATATTTCATCATCACTTCTGTTTATTCACTTCAAAAAGAACGCCGACGAGTAATACTGATTTTCCGATATCAAAGGTACCGTGTTGGGTAAAAAAATTATTGATCAAACGTCGGCGTTTTTTATTCTTAACAGATTGACTCATTTGTCAACTCTCAACAAAAAAATTAAAATTGCTTGAAACAAATTTTTGAGTTGTACATTATTAAAATTGCTCGAAACAAATAAGAGTTGTACATTGTATAATCAAAACATGCCTTGTAAAATCAAAACATGCTGGAAATTAATAGCATATACTTGTCACAAATGTTATTTGCATAAACAATGTTTGTGTTCACGACTTACTCATTACATTCAAAATGTTCATTCAATAGTTGATTTGTCGTTGAGTAGTGTGTCATTTTTGTTTGGGAATCAACTAAGCTGTTGATAATTGGTGTTTTATATGGATTATTTAACTCCAAGCTTCTTACGTTGACAGGTAAGCACTTTCAAAAAAGTTATTGATTAATTCATGTCAGTTTGCAAAAATCGGGCGTCGGTGATAAAATCAAGCTCTGTTATATTAAAAAGTTATTACATTTATTAAGAAACTCGATATTTTCACAGAAGATACGCAAACAAAGAAAATTGTTTTTTGTTTAATGCTGACGAATCGGCACGTCTGATTACGCGACTAAAATTTTTTAATTATTTTGATACAATGTTACGTTTAAACTGATTAAAGAAAGAATGTGTACATTAAAAAAATACATTTTAATACACTCCTTTTTCGAAAAAAATTTTCACCGCGACCCCCCGCGATTGACCCTGAAGCTAAACTGCTGACGATGAACACGAGAAGAGCGAGAATGACTGCAGAATTATCACCGAAAATCGCCGCGTCGGAAGGACATATTCGCGGTGAATTTCCACCCGGACTGATTTATTAACGCGGTGGATGGGTGAAAAATGTAAAAGACAACCGAGCTGTACTGTACGTCTCACAATCCAAAATCTTACCAGAAAAAAATTATAAAGAGGGCATCAGATGGTTGCAAGAAAATTGACACGTTATAGTTATTATTTTAACAATCTATTTTGAACTCTACCCCAGATACTAGCGGGAAATTGTTACCTAGTCCCAAACAGGGCAAGAATAAGATCGGCGACAGTCATCTTACTGAGTTCTAGTCTGCAGGTGACAATAAAAGCCAGCATTTAGTGATGATAATGAAAATGATTGTGAAGATGATAAATCTGAATTTTTCTATGATGCAAGAGAATTCAACTCAGGTAAGTATGCAGCAAGATTTACTTGGTTGTACTTCAGTTTAAGCAAAGCAAAAGATCAAAGAATACTTTGTTTTGTTGTGTTTGACAGGCTGCAAGTATCTTCCAAATATTCCCCCTTTCCTGTGTTAGTGTCGCAATTTACTCCCTCCAATGGGCTGCGACCCCCTTCCCCCAAACATGAAATCTGGATGAAAATCCCAATCCATCAAAACAAAACAAAAAACATGAGTTTATGTAGTGTAGAGCGGCCAGTTTATTCACATTTTGGAGAAACCGGGGTCCGTCTTCCAAGCCATTTCAAATTCTTTATCATTCTAAAGATGGTCCGTAATATGTACAGTATATATCTGATCCGTTATGTCTTTTCGATGGTCCGTTATGTCTTTTCGATGGTCCGTTATGTCTTTCAGATGGTCCGTAATGTCTATAAATCTGGTCCGTTATGTCTTTTTTGGTGGTCCGTCATGTCCTAAAATCTGGTCCGTTATGTCTGGTCCGTTATGGTCATGGTCATGGTCCGTAAATTATTATGTCCCGATACCGTGATAACAATAACATAAACCACTTACGCGTCTTCTCCCTTCGACCTGTGATTTGTTTGTTCCATAGCGAACGAAATTATGTTGCACAATAACTTTGTCAGTTTGTTTTTCACAACAGGCATGAAATTTTTGGGAAATACTTATTTCTGTACTTCACGCACCATACGCCTGGCTTCAGACCAATAAATCAATCGGAACTACTCGGCCAATTCCGCCTAATTGGCGATCGTGCCTCGGCAATCTGTGTCCAAGGTTATAAAGCTGAGCATAGAAACCAGTCTCAAATCTCAAGCATCTGATTGGCTGAAATGGCGACCAGTCGCCATTTCAGCCAATCAGATGCTTGAGATTTGAGACTGGTTTCCATGCTCAGTTTTATAACCTTAGGCACAGAACTCATTGGATAGACTGGTCCCCGAGCGACTTGTCACGCGAAAGAGTTCGTCTACCAAGACGCCCGGTATGCAGTAATTTTTGGTTCCCTGTATCATTGTTGCGCCTAATGGGAAGCTGGTGGCCAGGAAGGCTAAAATGGACGCCAAATAGCAAGAAAGTGTCATTTTTTTTAGATTTCGAGGTATAACGCAGACCAGCGATAAATAATCGCTTTTTGAGAGTTGCACATTTGAGAATTAATATTCTATCTATGACACGAAGTGGTTATTTCTTAGTAATTTCAACTTTAAAGACATTAAAATCGAGATGTGCCTTAATGTATAGTGTTATTTACTGTTGACACCTGCCCGGTATTTATCAGTTTATATCCCAAATAGCGATTAATTTGTAATCTGTCATTAAATCTGCTAGACATGTGTTATGTTATTGTTTTGTATGAACTGTTTATGAAATGTGATGAAGTGAACACTGTCAAATTACTAAATGTGAAGGATTTTTCATCAGACATTTCTAGACTTTTCTTTGGTGCTGATTTAGAATCTACATGGAAACCGCTATCACTAGATACCGAAAATAGCCTCTTTTCGCGAAAATAACTCAAGGTTATCGAAAAGAGCCTCTAAAATCACTTTGAATGCAAATTGCATGAAATTTTCAATTGTAATCGATTGAGAATGGAAAATAAGATTCATTAATAGAAAAAAACTATAATTTTATTGAATAAATAAGGCCATTTTATTGCAACATAAGCAATTTATACAACGAAAATAGGCTCATGCGGTATGTAGTTTCATCGAAAATAATATTTAAAATGTATAATAAACCATAAAACAAGTTGATCTTTAGTTTATGTATCGTAAATTGCAATTATTAAAAAGTAACACTAAAATAAATAAAGAAATATTAATATTTTTAAGGTTAACAAGGCTCTTTTCGTACAACGCCTGATGTTTTTGTTGTTGTTGTTAACGAAAAGAGCTCCAATTATGATCAAAATACCCGTTATGTTTTCTTTGTTTATTATACTGGTTATTTAAAGTAACAGTCTTATTTAATAAATAAATACGATTAATAATGTGTAAATATAAAAATGAAGAATCTTTTAAACTTGTAAGGTTATTAAGGCTCTTTTCATTCAGTGGCGAATTGCTATTTTCGTTAACGAAAAGAGATCCTAATACAAGATCAAAACATTACGAGTCTTTTTTCTTTTATGTTTTTACTAGTTTTAAATAAAATAATAAATTAACAACGTGAATATATACAAGAAATTCAGAATCGTTATGTTTGCATAATTTATAAAGCTTTCGTACAGCGCATGTGAATCTTTGTTCGCGAAAAGAGCTCTAAAATATTATGATTGATAAACACATTCTTGTTTATCTCACCTTCTTTAATCTGTCAACGTTGCATCCCTGATTAAGACTGATTGGATTATCACACCATGTCATGCTCCTGTTTTTAAACGATTTTAACTGACTAAGATCTTCCTTGGACAAATGAATTTGTTTGTTGAAAAATCACACTTATTCGGTTAACCAAACAGCTCATTTTCATTTCAATTTCGATAAATATACTTAAAGAAATTAGAAACGCAACTTCTTTAAACACAAAATATGTTTAGTGATTAAAGAAGTTGCGTTTTTAATTTCTTTTACTTTATAATATGTATTTGCAGAAATTAGAAACGCAACTTCTTTAAACGTGAAATGTATTTCTTGTTTAAAGAAGTTGCGTTTCTAATTTCTTTAAGTATATCATGACTTTAATATTTTCTGCCTATTCGTTCATAATCAACTAAGGCGAATACATATCTCTGTTCTGTTTGTCCTGAAAACTGCAAGACTAACTGCATGTTATGTGAGGATAGTCTAATTTCATAAAATTTCGATTACTGATGTATCAAATAACAACGAAAGATTATGACAGATTTATTATAAATATGTATGTATATGCTGATACAGAATCTATGAAAGAATATCGTTTCTACCGATGTTCGAAAACACATATCTAAAAAAACATTAACTTGTCATTGTTATTTATATTTATATATGGTTTAACCATGAGTATTATAATTAATGTAAAACCGGTTTAAATGTAAATTGTATAAAACAAAAATATTTTCTTTAAAGTAAATTTGTGTAAAACCGTGTGAAATGAGTATTTTATGAAACATTTCTACTATAGTGATCAATTAAAAATTATCAAGTTCACGCTTTCTTATCGTGTCAAGCTGTGTATTTTATGAAAGCATATGGAGGGGTCAGTGCAAAACTATTGTAACTACATGGCAATAAAGAAGGAGTTACAATAGTTTTGCACTGAGCCCTCGATATGAAAGTGCAATAAACAGAGATGATTACGGTTATATGACGATTGCGATCCCACAAAAATACAAGAAGTATTATATCTCTTAGGTAGTAATTATCCAGTGTACCTTTTTATGTATGCAGTAGTTTTTTAATTTACAATTCTTTAAAATGCGTATATTCAAAATAAGCACACACCTGGGTTTGTCGGACAGCAACCGAGCCGACGAAACATCCAGTCGAACTTATTGTGGACATTCCTGAAACACCATAAAATTTGCTTTTATATTTAAAATGCACATTTCCACGAGAATCCAGTCTGGTTATATAACTGTCTCCGATTATTGCGTACATAATTGCAGTTGAAATGATGCATTAGATGTAAATATACTCAAAAATCGCTTCAATATGGCATCATTCACTTATTTCATTAAACTGCAAAATGAAGATAAATTTATTTTCCACTCATGATTTTTCTTCACATTTTGAGTAATTGAGTAGCTTTTCAACTATAACTAAACACTCTCGATGTTTATAAAACAAAAACAACCCTAACTTTAATTTATTTTTTATATATATTTTTATTTATATAAGATGCTCTTTATGTTCGCGTGCCCATTTCCGATCAACTTGGATTATTATTGCGAAACTAGCAACTACAGTAACATAAAGAGAAATTTTATGTCATTATTATCAAATTTTCTCTAGTTATTAATGTTTAATTATTTTAAGCATAAATTTAACAATTAATATAAAGGAAACCATTATCTTAAGTTGATTATTTATACATATTACGTGCTCTTTTCGATCCCGAGGCTCTTTTCGATTGGGTTATTCTCGCGAAAATAACATTTGTCCAGTAAATAAAGAAGATGTTTGTACCATTATTATCTAATTATTCTCTTTAATTTTATGACTAATTATTTTTAGCGTACATTTTGCAAATAATTAAGAAGCAAACACTTACTTAAATTGATAATTTATACATATTACATGCTTTTTTCGATCCCGCGGGGCTCTTTTCGATTGGGTTATTCTCGCGAAAAAGCATTTATCTAGTGCATAAAGAGGATGTTTGTATCATTATTATTAAAAAATTTTCTTTTATTTTTCTTTTATTTTATGATGATTATTTTTGGCATACGTTTTGCAAATAATTAGGAAGCAAACACTAACTTAAATTGATAATTTATACATATTGCATGTTTGTTTCGTTTCCGCGACGCTCTTTTCGATTGAGTTATTCTCGCGAGAGTTCCTCCACGTGGTATGGCCAGGATATAGTTGAACATACATATCTTAAAGTATGCTTTTTCAACTATAACTGAACCATCTCGATGTTAATAAAACAAACACAACCGTTTTTTTCTTTTCAATTCACAGGCCGTTTTTCCATTGGGTTATTCTCACGAAAATAGCCATTACATACAGAGCTTTTTATGTCATTATTACCAAATTTTATCTGTTACTTTTTGAGTAATTACTCTTAACAAACATTTAACAAAAAAAATTAAATAAGAAACACCATCTTAACTTGATTAATTATACATATTCAATGCCTTTTTCGATCCCGAGCCTCTTTTCGATCAGGTTATTGTCGCGAAAATAGCATTTAGCCAGTACAAAAACAATGATTTTTGTTCCTTTATCATTAAAATTTTCTTTTTTATTATACGATTAATTATTGAAGCATATATTTTGCAAATAATTCAGAAGAAAAAACAATCTTTTATTGACTAATTACACATATTCAATGCTTTTTTCGAGCCGGAGGCTCTTTTCGGATGGGTTATTCGCGCGAAAATAGCATTATATCCTTTATATAAAAAAGTTATTTTGCACCATTATTATTAAAATTCTCCTTTATTTTATTATTAATTAATTGAAGCACACATTTTGCTATTAATTAAGAAGAAAACACAATCTTTTATATATTATTAATACATACTACATGCTCTTTTCGATCCTGAGGCTCTTTTCGATCCGGTTATTCTCGCGAAAATAGCATATATCCAGTACATAAAGAGGGTTTTTGAACCATTATTATTAAAATTTTCTCTTTAAGTTCATGATTAATTATTTTGAGCATACATTTTGCAAATAATTAATAAATAAACACTATGTTAAATTGATTATTTATACATATTACAAGCTCTTTTCGATCCCGAACCTCTTTTCGACAGCATATGTTATTCTTAACTGTAGCCATTAATCAAAACCAAAGTCAATTAGAATAAAAAAAATATGAAAATAATCGAGAGATTATATATTTAAGCAAATAAACTTGGCATCTTTTAAACAAAAATTTACAAAAAAAATTAGAGGCTCTTTTCGATCACTTTGGGTTATTTTCGCGAAAAGAGGCTATTTTCGGTATCTAGCTATACCCCATGGAAACAAGAATAAAAATCAGTTAAACAGGTATGAGTAAGAAGTATGTAAGGTTACATTTGTTTAAACTTTCTTCTTTAATTTTCAGATGGCATTTAAAATGACAGATGTTGTTTGGCATGTGAGTTTAGAGTGTCTTGGGTAATGCCATTTTGCAAGTTGGGTTTGAAACAGTATTATCAACTTGATCTCAAACTGGGATTTCCAGTTAACAGTAAGTTACAATTTGAGAGTAGTGTATACAAATATTACAACCCCCTGTTTCACATGATAATTTCTTTTTTTTTACTTGGCAAATATTTAAGCCTCTGAAGGGACTGTAACAATACTTAGCCATTGTTAATGTTATGCTCAAAGGAGCACCAAGTGTAATTTGATCTGATTCTTACAGTGAGGCCACTATTGAAGTTAATGAGTTACCAAGGCTGGCAGATTTGAATACCACTGTTAACTATTCCTTTACACTTATCTGTCAATTACAGCCAATATCTTGACCAATAAAATTATAAAGCTACACAGGTAACTCTTCATGCATACAATGCATCTGTGGCAATTATGGGGTTAAAACAATTAGCCTTGACCAGGATTCAAACCTCTGACTGCTGGCTTACCATTCTAAAACACTTATCAACTACACTTGATATGAAATGAAGTTGTTTTTTAAAAAATAAAAATTATTCAAGTGTCAAGCATTGATTTTCAATTTTCAGATAAGATATCTGAATATGGAAGATGATACAGTCACACACAAACATAGAAGTCCATGGGTAAATTTTATTGTACAACTTGCGTTAGTAATAACTGTATTATGTAACTGTAAATTTTAAAAGATTATATTCCCTTCCAATGAAGTTAGTCCAATACTTTGAGTTATGTATTTTTTTGTTATAATAATAGAAGAATTCTAATTTATTTTTTCATAAATAAATGTAAACTTGTTTTCAGTTAAGTCTTGGGGATTTTTTAGATGCAAAATGTTGCATTTTGATGCATGCAAATTTGATTTTTTTTTTAAATTTTTGACACCCCAGTCACAAAAGGTACGAAAATGTACCGTTGAGTACAAATCTGCACTTTTCACTTTTTGGTCAGAAATAACCTAAAAAATCTAAATGTGAACAGTGCTTATACTGATAGAGATCTGATGGCCTGGATGCATTGGCTGATCTGGATCTACACTGTTCCTCAAAGCCATTATTGCATTTATACAGAGAAAATGGTTAAGACTAAATTTAACAACCTGATGTGATTGTGGAGCATGGTACTGTGCAACCTTTTCTGTCTTGAAATGAGTGATAGCACGATCATGAACAATGCCACACCATTTCAATGGCATATAAATAATGGTCTTTGGGAATAAGTTGCCTTTGTGGCTCAATTCCTCTAAGATTGGATCAACACATGAGAATATTGAATCCTCTGCAGTGTGGTTAACTCCAGTAGATGGGGGTCGCCTCTTGACTTCCAAAAACACATTGGGACTGGAATAAAATGTTTACATTTTGCACAAACAATTATACATATGATATCTGACCTGGAATGTTGGAATTCCAAATATTTTATTCCAGTTATAGTTTATTATAATCCATGTATATAGTATTGTAAAACTGAATGTTACTAAAAGTTGAACATTTGTATGGTAAAATTGATCTGCACTAGTCTCTTTAAAACTTAGGTTTGTGAACTTTTCTATATTTAAATTGCTTTCAAAAATGCGTTTTAAGTCAATAACAAGCTTAAAAACATCAACTGAATGAAATCAAGCCACTGATTCACAAGGTAACTCTGATTAAAATCTTATAAATTAAAAATAAAACCGAGATAAATTTTAGGAAAATCATACCGATCAGGCGAGGCAGATATAACACTTGGTTTGTGCATGTATAAACTCTTCGCAATTTCCTTTTGGCCTTTTTGGGTAGCTGTGGCTGTGAGAGCCACTATCTTGGCTGATGGAATAATGGCTCTCAGAGTTCCCAGATCTTTGTAGGCTGGTCTGAAGTTTGACTGCCCCCAAGCCAAAATACAGTGGGCTTCATCCACGACCACATGGGATATCTGTAGCATAATAGGTACTGTGTAATTATTAGATTGCTAGTAATAAAAGACTGGTGGCAATGCAACAGACAACTAAAAGAATTTGTTGTATTTTTAACTAATAGATTATTTCTTAAAGCATTAGAATGTCAAAATTGTAAATAGATGCACAATTTACATGTATCATAATATTAAATTAATACAAAGGGCCATCTACATTCATCATTGCAGGTTCATTGATCAAAAATGAAATTATCAAAACCTCTTTCACGGAAAAATGCAGTTAAATACAAATTTGCACAAAAAATGCTATCCATTTATCTTTAGTTTTCATATGTAAAGAAATTTTATAATAATAAAAAAATAAAATGGCAACATTGCAATGATGATGTTAGATGGACCTTAAGTAATTACTTTTTATGAATTTCTACACATCTGTTTTAAGGGATGACTTAATATACTTCTTGCATTTACTTTTATCAGATGGGATACAAATTTAGAGATAGATCACCCAGATCATCAGATCCACATCATTGGACAATTTATTAGTCAATTCTTGGTCATACCAAACCAAATGTGAATAACTGAAGTGCCAGTTGATAACTGACACCCATTTAATAGATGTTCTAAACACTAGCACTATGGATCATTAATGGGGAGTATACAGTTCCAGTGTAAAATATAGATATTACATCTTAACCAAATACAAGTTACCTTATCTGACAAAGGCGAAGTCATAAGTATTTTCTTCACATCTGGTTGTAGTATAACCTCTGGATGTGCAAGGATAAACCTGTATGCACCTTGTGTCAGACATTGTGATTCATCCTGTGAGAATTAATACAGATACTGTGTAAATTAAGTATAATAAATAAGCTTTTATAGATTTTAAGAAGTATGGGATACATATTTTTGAATTTGTAATTTCTTTTATCACTCACAGAAAAAAAATCTGATGATACACTGTATTCTTCGCAATAATTCCTAATTACTTAAACATTATTTCACTGAGTTCATGAGTTATATGTGTAGTTTGCAGTTAATGAATGTAGTGTTAAATTAGCAGACACTTTGAAATTCACAGACACTCATTATCTCCAATGATAATGTGAAATTTAAATGAGAATATTGTTTCTTGAATATGACAAACATTTGTAACTGTTTAACCTATAACCTATTTGTATGCATATGCTGTAGTGATATTGATACATTAATATTTTGTTAATTATTATATACACTAGTACAAATATAGCTACACATTTATGGAAGAAGTGTAATAGCAACACTACAATCAATCATTAGGTACACATATGTGTCAACTTGTGTAGTGATATGATACTCTGTATGACATGCAAGTTTTTCTGTGATCCTGATAATTTCAATTGTTTTGTTGAAATAGGACCTTCTCCTTTCTTGATTTTTCTGTTAAACATAAAATTACATATACATTGTAATAGTTGTGTTGCAATAATTACAAATTTGCTATTTGCTGTTCTCTAAACATGCAAATGATTACACTCAATAGCTGGTAAATTTAACCCTTTACTCCATTGCTACACCATTATTGTGTAAGCAAACAGTGTATATCCAGATCAGTCTATTATTGATTTATAAGATAATTATTGACCAAAATGCAACCATTGCAGATCCAGATCAGACAGATAGATCGGCTGGCTGATCATGCATGCCAGCGAATCAGGATTTGCAATGTTCACTTTTTTTTACTTAGTTGATAATTATTGACCAAAATGCACATGTGCAACCAGTGCAGATCCAGACCAGAGAAATAAGCTGTCTAATCTTGATCTGCTTTGTAGGCACATGTGATAAAATGTGTAACAGTATATATATAATATTATGGAGGAAAGGGTTACTTTAAGAAAAGAGTGTCTGTCTATAATATATTTGTAATATACTAAAACTCAATAATAACAGGAGCTGTGTTGTTTTTTATTTACTTTCATACTTGTTATTGCAATAATTGGACAAATAAGTAATTATTTTTAAAATGTGATTAAAAATACAAACAGGAAGAATAAAATTATGAAGTGCTTATGAATATCATAGAAGTCTGTGATTATTTATTGCATTTATTGGGAATTGAAAATAAATGGATTGTGTAAATTGTGTGAAACCAGCAGGATTATTTATTATTTATTGCATTTATTGGGAATTGAATATAAATGGATTGTGTAAATTGTGTGAAACCAGCAGGATTGCTTACATTTGAAATATGGTAATAATTTGAAGAAGAAAAAAATAAAAATATTACAAGCAAGATGAGTGTTGACAATTTTTATATGTGAAATACCTTCCAAATCTATGCAGAATCTTTGGTTAAATTTTTACATTAAATCAGGAATCATTTATAAAAAAATGGTGCCAACAAATGATTGATACTATGATATTCCAGCCTGAGCAGGTTAGTTATTAATAAAAAAAACAACTGTTCAGCAATCATACTAAGAAAATCCCAGGTCAGTAAATAAAGGCACATACAGTATCTTCCTGAGATATTCCAATCTTGTATGTGATGCATAACTGTAATGATTTAAACAACTTTTAAGCCTTGTTTCAAAATGTATGTTATATAAATGAGTTTAGTTAAGCTTATATACTATGTAGGCATGTAGCCCATCTGGCGACTCTTCTGAAAAGAAAGTCACAAAACTGTGATTTTGAGGCCCTTTCAATTAAAGGTACTATAACTGGGCTAGATTGCACATTAGCGAACACAGGTCGGCAATTTTGTTGTTTACAATGTCAGCCATTTTGAATCTCCTTTTCAACTCCTGTCAAAGAAGCTTATTGGCATTTGAGTGATAAAAAGCAGGGGTGTGGGGGCGGCAGCCCCATAAAAAACAATTACTAGACTCAGTCACGTGAGTATTCGTGTAAATTAGCGCCCGCTTAAGTGCAGTACTCCCCAGAACTGTTGTGTAACATCATTTTCCCTTTCTACAACACGAGAAAATAGCTAAAACAATACTTTTTGACCTTAAAAATCTTGCTCAATCATAGTAACAACATAAAAGTTCACTAAACTGCAATTATTTACATACACAAAAAGGTATCCTGTAGAGTCCTGCAGTAAATAGACTGACTGGTCTGACTGTCCAGAGAGCTTAAGTAAACACAGAACCGAATACACACATCTGATTCAGTCAGACATTAACCTCAAACTTCAAAGGATGTCATAAAAAGTAATTGTGTTCTCACTTTTACAAATCTGTATCATTCGCAGTTAATTAATAAATGTGAGAAAGCCGTTTTTTCTTCAAGGTAAAATGGTTTTCACAGCATTATCTTTAAGTATTACCTGTCATAACATGAATAAATTGTAATGACCTTCCAGTTCAGGCATTGTAAAAAAAAACAGTAATCCATATCTACACCCATTCCTTAAAAAAAACTAAATGTTTTATTCCAGTTGCACACAAAAAATTAATTTATGTAATCCACTGGGTGTAATCTGCTGTCCAAATGATTCAGCTTCAAAGGTTAAGTTGAACAATCAAAACAATCAGTACACAAGGACAGTATTGTACCTCTATAATATGGAAGTCTGGACTGGGGTAATTTCAAAAATAATTTGTCTAACAGTTTGTGCAGAAATGAGTTATGAACAGGATTCCAGTAGTTTAATTTGGACAGGAAGTTGCTATATTGAAGTTCCAGGAATTTTGTAGTTGTGGGGTGAAAAATTCATTTTTTTTATACATGGTATTTCGTTACAGGTGTTTTTGTACAAGGGTGGTCATTAAGAACAGTACAGATTTAATAAGCATGTGGTTGTTAGCTATGTATTGACCAAGATCTATGGCGCAAACAAATCTCCCTCTTGAACATACAAATATCACTCTTTCAGGGCTTTTTCAGCTAGTCTCACATGGCTGAAAATGGGCCCCATTCCCAATGCCAAATAGAAGCAATTTTTCCCAATTTCAAGAAAAAAAATTCCCAATTTCAAGAAAAGAATTCCCATTTCAACAGAAATAACTGATTTTGCAGACAAAATAGAACCAAACAAGAGAATCTGTGTAATCAAGGTACTTTTCAAATTACAAAATTAGTATGTTTACTTTTTATCAGTGATCTGTTTAACCTACATTCCTTGAATCATATATATGCAACCTTTTTTAAAACCACTAGATAACCATGTAAAAAATTCCCGATTTGAGCAGGAGCCTTTTTCCCAAATATCCCTGAAAAAGCCCTGTCTTTAAATGCTTATCTCCCACTTGGACCTTGAAAAAATTGGTATGTCTGAAGGACATTTTATGGTATAGAATTGTAGTGGTACAGAACCTACAACAAGCAAATTAACAATCGTGATCAAGGGCCCAACTTGCCAAAATTTTGTGTACCATATGGCCTTTTGGAAAAGTAATTGTGAAGCACCCTGTACTGAAGTCAATATGTCTAACCTCTACACAGAGTTCCTTATATGGTAACAGTAATGCAAAGACAATGGAGTTTTATTCAAAAGCATAATCTTGATGTAGCCTTGCTCCATGGTTTTTTATGTTATGGTTAGTCTTGTTCATTTATCACCTTAATTGTTTGCTACTCAAACTTTGAATTAAGTCTTCAGAGCTATACATTGAAATCAAATATTTTTTAGCAATTTCCAGTCATACTGACTGCAGTGTGTTAGGATTGATTCTTTCTTACCATAGTTCTTATAGTGTGTGATAAAAATTGCAAAAGTTAGTAATAGTTATAAATATGTTGTTATTCAGGCATACAGAGAGCCAGAAAAGTTTACTGGGAGGACCAGGCATCTGTAAAAATTGGGCGGCAGGAATTTTCTGGTGTCCCATTTGTTGTTCTTGGGCTGAAACGCTTTGACTGTCAGTTTGGAAGAGACAGGAAAATGAAGTCCAAGAAAGCAAGGAAGAGAGTTAAGGTATTTTTAGTTGTCTTTATAATGTTTAAATATGACAGTCAGAGTCCAGGACTTTTATTCATATACTCAACAAAAATAAAAAGTATCCACTTTCCTATCTTAAATTTTGTAAAATTTGAAAACGAAAACTGAGAAATCTGTATGTGGACAACTTTGCATTTCTGTTATCATTGCAAAGAGAAAAAGTGTTCTTGAAAATCTGCAGCCACAACTTAGTTATCTTTCCCTTTGTTGTAATTTGGGTTCCAGGAAAAAGTCAGTGATTCTTTGAAGTATTCTAATTGGTTTGAATTAAATCAATCTTTCCACCTCTTGTGATCAATAAAATCATAAAACATTCATCAATAATACAAGTAGTCCTCTATAGACTACGCTAGAAAGTCCAATCATTTCCAATTACCTCCCTTTAAATTGAATATGTAGTGTTTTGTAATCCATTATTTATTGTTATTCGACTTGCCGTTGCATAGGTCTTGGTGTGGAAAAATACTGTTGATGAACAATAGAAATTGAAAACAACTGAGATTAACCAATTGAACACCATTCAAAGCGTACCTGATTAAAAGAAAATATGTTAATGAGAATATAAGCATAAAAAGTGGATACTTTTTATTTTTGTTGAGTATATATACTGATAACTAAGTTGTGGCTGCAGATTTTCAAGAACACTTTTTCTCTTTGTAATGATAACAGAAATGCAAAGTTGTCCAAATACAGATTTCTTAGTTTTTGTTTTCAAATTTTACCAAATTTAAGATAGGAAAGTGGATACTTTTTATTTTTGTTGAGTATATTTTGGTATAGCTGCATCAAATAGGGATTAAACGATGATCCAGTATAATCAAAAATTGATGGTTTCTTGGAGAATTCGCGATAATCAAATACCAAATTTATTCATAGATTATCGGCAGTTTATTTTCTTGCTGTTACTTAAGTGGCTCACAAGGGAGATAACTATATAGGAACAAAAATGGTGTTGTAAAGAAGAGTTCGGAGTTTATAAGAATTCTTTATTAATCATTATTAAAGCATGATGTGTACATGTTTACTTTGTTATTGTAAATGCTTTGATTATATAATCAATGATTGATCAAAAAGGATTGTTTGAATATTTCCGATGATCCAATATGATTTTTGTCTGATTAAGAAACCAATGAAAATAGAAATTCTCCGACAAAAAAGTGCACATGATGACTAATTTCGGTAGGTCCTTTTTGTTATATATTCTTCTTCATAAGGATAGGGGTGAGGTTATATCCTCACAACATCACATAGTCTGCATAATAGTCTATAAGTCAATATAAGTAATCTATAATTATATGGAAGTTCATGTATTTGCTACCAAATGAAAGTTTGTATTATATTTCAGGGATGTAATGATCATGAAGATTATGCCAAAGGAAAGAAATTCCTGTTGGCAGATACCAAAAAAATGGACTGTCCTGCCCAGTGTATAATGAGAGAAATTTGTAGGTTTCCTTCATACAAGGTAAATTTTCCATCAGAATTGTCATAAACGTAGTATTGTCAATTCATGAACAGACTAAATGAAATAAGTTGAAGATTTTCACTGCTTTTGTCTTTGGTGCTACCAAAGGATTTCCGAATCTATTAAATCTGTAGCAATTTTTCCATTTCAAATTCAATATTCATTAATTAATAATACAAATTTATATAATATTTATTTCTGTTGCAGCATGCTTATTGGAAGCAGAGTTTGTTAGTTTCAACATTACATATTTTTTTCTGTTTCAATAATTAGTTTTGATTTGAGTATAATATGGAATGCATGCTTGGAAAATAACTTCCGTTAAGCAATGTAAATTAATTTATACTACAAGTGCAGAACTTGTTGAATGTTACTTCCATCGTTATGGTTTAAATATTTGTTTGAAATTTAAGTACACCTTCAGCAGAGAGAAAATATTAAGTCAGACCATTGTTTATTGCCACCTTTGAGTAAAGACCATTCTGTGATTTAAAGCCATGCTTTGAGGAAGATGTATTTATTGGTACAAATATACCAGTGAATGAATTTACCTGTGAATAAAACCAATTTTACCCTTCCCTCAGGTGGGTTTGACTGCAATTGTATTTCCAAAATTATTATGGTGGAAGTTGAAACCCAAAAGTTTTTATATTCTAACTAAGCAGGGCATATTGTCTTTTGAAGTTGTTGGTATTTTAATGAGGTTGACAGAATGAAAAACTTGTTACAGGTTGACGACAATACCACACTGTTTGAAAGAAAGGTTAGAGCTGAGGACTTGCTCTGCAGACTCCAAGCTGGTGAGGCAGTGTCCTATGAAAAATGTATCATAACATGCCTGGCTGACAACCATGAAGGTCATCCTGTTACTCCTGAACAAGTATGTTGTTTTTTTTTTACTTGTTTGCATTACAAAAACCTGCTTGAAAGTCGCCACTTCCCAGTTTGTTGGCAGAATAATTTGAAGAAAAATGTATCCTAGCTTCCTCAGTTTTCGCTTTACCATTCAGTAAATTGCACAGTCTATGATGTCTGTGAAAAGAAGATATGTAGGTCTATATCTGTATAGTGTTACACTGTATGACTTGGCTAGAAGTTTTTTGAAGTTGTAATTATTGTTTAAATTTTTGACAGGAGTGTGAAAAGGAGCCATCAAAAGTATACTTAAGTTTGAAAATTTGTTAATAGAAAATGGGGAATGTAATAAAGTAAATGAATAAGGATTGGTTTTAGCTCACCTGTCACAGTGACAAGGTGAGAATTTGTGATCGCAATTTGTCCGGCATCCTTGGAAAATTGGAAAATCCTGCTCCCAAAACGTTATTACCATTGAATTTACCACAAATATGACTGGCGTATTTTGTGTCAGTTATTTCTCTGCAAGTACTGGATGGATTTCAATGAATTTTTCTGAGAACCATCAACACCAAGAGGAGATGCGCATATCATCGTCTTGTTCGTTCAGACTGTTGAACACAGAGTTATGGCCCTTTGATACCTTATGCATTATGCATATAGAGCAGTATTGGTTTCAGGGCTATTTCTCTGCAACTACTCAATGGAATTCAATGAAACTTTCTGGAAACCATCTATACCAAGAGGGGATGTGCATATCGTTGTCTTGTTAACAGTTTTGGTCAGGCTGTTTAACACAGAGTTATTGCCCTTTGATAAGTTATGCATTATCATAGAGAGCAGTATTCGTTTCCGTGCTTTTTCTTTGCAACTATTGGATGGATTTTAATGAAATTTTCTGGAAACCATCTATACCAAAAGGAAATGGGCATATCATAGTCTTGTTCCCGTCAGACTATTTAACACAGAGTAATAGCCCTTTGATAACTTATGCATTATGCATAATGAGCAGTTATTTAAGGATTGAATCGATATTCAATGATCTCCATTTGGGTATGGAAAACAGTTGGGTTGTTTAAAGTGTGTGAAGCCCAAAGGGCTTCACGCGTACTTTAAATAATCCAACTGTTTTTCATACCCAAAAGGAAATCATCGAATATTTATTCAACCCTTATATTTACACTCATTAGTAATTTCATTAATACAGAAATAACTAGAAGAATTTGTGATATGACGGCTTTTTCGAATGGCTGTTGGAACAGCTACGTTGATGACAAAGTGAACGACGGCACGCTTTTTCGCAGCAACTCGTGGCAAAACGTGCGTGCACGGCGACGTCACACGTCAAAACATTCTGCAACATCCAATAAATTGTGAACGGTTCTACTATAGCCACGCCATTAAAATTGTTATGTCATACTGTTTACCATTGGAAATTATGATTCCTGAAATGAATAAGACTTCATCGTATAGGATGAAGTTGGAGTGTAAATATTTCTATTTCTCTGCAACTACCCGATGGATTTCAATTAATCTTTAAGAGAACCATCAATACCAAGAAGAGATGCACATATTGTGGTCTTGTTTCTGTCGGACTGTTTAACACAGAGTTATGGCCCTTTGATAACTTATGCCTTATGCACATAGAGCAGTTATTTGTTTCCGGGCTATTTCTCTGCAACAACTGAATGGAATTCAATGAAACTTTCTTGAAACCATCAATACCAAGAGGAGATATGAATATTATCAACTTGTTCCTGTCAGACAGTTTAACACAGTTATGGCCCTTTGATAACTTATGCATTATGCATATATGCATGTAGAGCAGTATTAGTTTCCTTGCTATTTCTTAGCAGGAAACTATGAAAATAATTAATACCAGACAAGATGCCCATATTGTTGTCTTGTTCTGGTGTGACCGATTAACACAGAGTTATGGCCCTTTGATAAGTTATGAACTAAGCTTATAGAGTAGTATTAGATTCCGTGCTACTCTTATGCAATTTCTGCATGGATTTCAATCAAATACCACGCTATATTTTTACTACTGTGTTCATCATTTTAACAACTTGAAGACTTTTTGTCTCATTTTTATATTCTGGTGAGCTGCCCAACCCTTTTCACCATCTTACGTTTTTTTTTCACTGTTTTTGCCATCCATGATAAATATCTAAATAAGCCCTATGTCTTCAGCTATTGTGTTAGTAATAACCAGTTCTCGGCGGGGGATATAAATTCTACGAATGTGCTTGTTTGATTTGATTTTACCAAACTTGCACACAACTCTTGCAACCATTGAGCAGTTGTTGACAGTTGAGCGACCCAGGGTCCTATGGACCCTCTTGTTTTTAATTTCAGTTCATAAAGTACTTTCTGGATGCTTGGCCAACAGAAAAGCAATGAGGCAACAAGTGGGGAAATAATGTGTTGCTAAAGCCTGTCAAGGCCATCAACCTCAATTTTTATCGGAGGGTGTTTCACTTATCAGAGTGCGCTGAGCAATTTGTTTGAAGTGTAATGAAGTTAATATTACGTACAGAGTATACTTCTTTATTTAAGGTTATTCCAGAACCAATAGATAAACGACTGGCTAAAAAAATCCACGATCTTGTCTTGCAAGGAATCATTAACCCTGGACTGATACGAGTTCAACTGTGTCAGTATGTGAAAGAAGTCATGCCAGACAACTTACCACATCCCAGTAACAGGAGGTTTTACCCGTCTGATAAAACCATCAGAAATCATATATACCAAGCGAAGAAAACCAGGTTGGCAGATGACCAGAAGAACTTGTGTGACTGGGTGAGTTACTCTAACTTCTTTTGTGATTCAAATGGTCTGCAGTCAGATTTGGGTTCTTATGCCCTGGAAAAAATTAGCTTAGCCTTAATTGTAGAAAAAAGTAGCAATCAGTCAAAAGCAAGAAAACAAATTGTCTAGCTCTCTTTCATGCATTAGACATTTATCTGCTCATATAGGAAGACAAAAGTGCTATATCTATGCACAACATTATTTTTTCATTTTGATTAGTACTTGAGGAAAAGAAAAATCTGGTAAGAGGTTATACAACTTAAGGTGAAGCCAAAAAAATTAAGACTCAAAAATTACATAAGGTACTATATAGTTATATAACGTTCAAATGCATCTTATCAGGGATGAAAGTAAATAACACATTAATTTTACACTCTTTTATCTACGTTTCGGCATAAAGCCTTTTTCAAGATCATTCATAGAAAATTTCTACATTTTTGTCATTGCAAAGCACAAACAGGAAATACTAAACATATTAACGTCAACGTCATTAATATGCGTTGCGTTGCACGCCGATTTGCGCGCCAATATACGGACATGTATCAATGAATATAATGTATCATAAATATTATAATAACAATTACAAATTAGTCTTGTAAATAAAATTTGCCCGATTATTCTATATTTATATGCGTATGCGTAAGATTTGTGTGTGTGCGTGTGTGCCCTCGCATGTGTATGTGTGTGCGCGCACGCGTGTGTGTGTGTGGGTGTGCGTGTGTAATCTCGTGAGAGTATGTGCGTGAGTGTGTAGTTGTGTAACCGTGCGTGTGTGTGTGCACGTACTCACGTGTGTGCGTGTGTGTGCGTGTGCGCGTGTGCGTGCGTACTATCGTGCTAGTAATTGCTCGTGCGTTCGTACGTGTGTGTGCGCACATGTGTATGTGCGATTGTGCACGTGCGTGCGTGATCTCGTGCAAGTATGCGCGTGAGTGTGCAATTGTGTAACCGTGTGAGTGTGTGCGTTTGAGTGTCTCTGTGCGAGTGTCTAAATATGTGTGTAATCGTTCGTGAGTGCGTAATCAAATAAGTCTATAATCAATCAGGCAATAAATCAATTGGTATAATAATTGCGTAATCTCGTCATAGTAATTGCGCGTGCATGCGCACACGCTAGTGTGTAATTGTGCGTGCATATGCGTGCGTGCGTAATTTTGTGAGAGTTTGTGCGTGTGTAATTGTGTAACCGTGTGAGTGTGTGCGTGTGTGTGTCTGTTCAAGTGTCTAAATGTGTGTGTAATCATGCGTGAGCGCGTAACTTCGTAATCAAATAAACATATATTCAATGAAGCAATAAATCAATTGTTACAACAAAAAAGAAAAAATGAAAAAAGAAAAAAGAAAATGATAGTAATCTATAATAATAATAATAATAATAATAATAATAATAATAATAATAATAATAATAAAATTAAAATATTAACACACTTAATAATAATGATCACTACCATCTTCACCGTGAAATATATATATATATAACATCTATACATACATAAAACACTAGACAATCACCATCTGCCAAAAGATTTCTACTTATATTCCCTCCATAACACACTTAAACCTGTCTTTACATTTATTCCATTTGGTGCCTCTGTCTCTAATCTTTTAATCCATTCCAGTTCCCTGTTTTGTCTATAATACTTTCCCTTATCCAAAACTTTTTCTAACACGTTGACAGTCATATCTTCGATGCCATGGTTTTTTTCATTGAAATGGTCTGCCACTGGTTTCTTTCTTTTCAATCTTACATCCGCTTCGTGTTCCTTCATCCTCTCCTTAACAGTTCTTGAAGTCTCACCAACGTAAACCATCCTTCTACATGTTCTACATCCAATTCCGTAAACAACATTGTGTGTACTACATCCTAAATAACTCTTTTCAATTTCATTCTTGTCAAATTCCTTCACGTGTCTTTCCATCATGCAACAAACCACACATTCATCTTTACAAAAATTATCTTTTCTACTTTCTTTCATTATTCGATTCAACTTCCCGTGCACAAGAATATCACCCAGGTTTTTGTCTCTTCTATAGGCCACAAGAGGCGGCTCTCCAAATATTCTTTGCATTCTTTCAGATTTGTGCAAAGTTTTCAAACGTTTCTTTACGATAGTATGTATATTTGGTAGCTGTTTCCCATATGTCAACACAAGTGGTACTCTCTTTAACTTGTTCTTATCCCTCTTTTTCTTGAGTAGTTCTCTTCTGTCAGCATCATCTGCTTTCTTCAATTGTTTCTCTATAAATTTTCCGCTGTATCCCCGCTTTCTTAACTGTCCCTTCAAAATTTTCCTGTTGTTTGTATACCCCTCCGTCTCACTGCAAATTCGTTTCAACCTTAAAGCTAAACCATAAGGCACCGCCCGCTTTACATGCGCTGGATGGCATGACTCCTTGTTGACATATAAGTGTTTGTCTGTAGGTTTAACATGTAGATCCGTTATGCACCTTCCATCCTTCAAACTTACTAACGTGTCTAAAAACTCTATCTTCTCTTTGCTCCATCTCAGTTCTACTTTTATGTTTTTGTGAATCTTATTTGCAAAAGTTTTAAATTTTATCAATTCCTCCTCTCCATGAACCCACAAACCAAAGCCATCATCTATAAACCTCTTATAAAATGAAGGCGCTTTTTCATAGTTCATCAATTCTCTATCCCATATCCGCATGTAACTACATGCAAAATTTCTTCCCAGCTTTGAGCCTATAGCTACCCCCTCAGTTTGGACGTATTCCTTACTGTTAAATTGGAAAACGTTATTGTCCAATACAGTTTCTATCATGCGCATTACTGCATTTGAACTTATCCACTTATTTTCTCTGTTTTCTAAAGCTTCTAAACACGCTTGTAACCCTTCTTGCCTCGGGATAGATTATAGACTTATTTGATTACGCACTCACGAACGATTACACACATATTTAGACACTCGCACAGAGACACTCAAACGCACACACTCACACGGTTACACAATTGCACACTCACGCGCATACTCGCACGAGATCACGCACGCACGTGCACAATCGCACATACACATGTGCACACACATACGTACGAACGCACGAGCAATTACTAGCACGATAGTGCGCACGCACACACACACGCACACACGTGAGTACGTGCACACACGCACACGCACGGTTACACAACTACACACTCACGCACATACTCTCACGAGATTACACACACACACCCACACACACACACGCGTGCGTGCACACACATACACATGCGAGGGCACACACGCACACACACAAATCTTACGCATACGCATATAAATATAGAATAATCGGGCAAATTTTATTTACAAGACTAATTTGTAATTGTTATTATAATATTTATGATACATTATATTCATTGATACATGTCCGTATATTGGCGCGCAAATCGGCGTGCAACGTAACGCATATTAATGACGTTGACGTTAATATGTTTAGTATTTCCTGTTTGTGCTTTGCAATGACAAAAATGTAGAAATTTTCTATGAATGATCTTGAAAAAGGCTTTATGCCGAAACATAGATAAAAGAGTGTAAAATTAATGTGTACTATATAGTTGATCGGTAGTTTTTCTTCTGAAATATAACTTCATGTGCACACTATTTCAATGATCTTTCTGAAAATTTAACATTATTAACATTGTGCAAATATTTGCTTTTTGATTGACCAATTCTGAGTTTTCAGCACGAAGAATGCGTGAGCATTTATAAAATAATTCAAAATGAAGCAGTTAATAAAAGTTATTTGTTTGAAGAATGATAAATATTGTTATGAATGTCACATTAACGGTGCATTTCTGGAAAGACCTTACACATTATTAAGACCAAGCATGTTGTTGCCAGGCTCATTTCATGAATTTTCTGAAGGTACAAATGAACATGAATGATTAACAATACTAGGAAATTGAATTTTTGTTTATTCTTTCTTATGGCACCAAAAATCTGAGCCCGCCCGGCTAGCTCAGTGGATAGAGCATCGGACTGTCAATCCAGGGGTCGTGAGTTCGATCCCCAGCCGAGGCTGGAAAAATTTCTCTGTGACAATTGAACTCGGACATTGCGTCTGAGAGTCATTTGTCCCTCACCTCTGATTCAAGTGAGGAAGCAGTCAGTCGCTTGCGGAGAAATTGGTTAGTACTGGTTAGAGACCCAGGAACACCGGTTAGGTGGACTGACCGCCGGGATATAACCAGAAAGGTGTTAAAACCAGGCGTTAAACCCCAAACAAACAAGCAAACAAACAAACCAAAAATCTGAAACTCCCATTTAACAGTCATGGGTCAAATGTTATACTGAATTGTCAAAATTCCCACAGCCTTACATGATGAAGCTTGATTTTATAACGCAATGGTTTAAATATACATGTAAATCATAATTGGTACTTCATGAAGATTGGCCATTATGTCCAATGGTTTCCTAAAAATCACTGATTAAATACGAAACAATTTTTGATGTCAAAAAATGGTAAAATTAACATTGACGTATATGGTAAAGCACTTATAATTAATAATAAGATGAAGATATATGTAAGTGAAGAAAAATTATTTTTATGCATCTAACTGTTAACTGTTTTTTGCAGATAAGTGAATTACAAAAGAACAGCACAGATTTTATATTTTGTCGTCTAAAATCAGAGAAAGATGAAATTTTAAATAAGTCTGTACAGGTATGTGAATCTTATTTGACTTCCCTTTACTCAATCTAACCAAGTACGCAAGTTTTCACTGACTATTATAAGCTCATGTGAGCCTAAGGCTTAAAGGCAGTCGCTACATTTTCATCAAAATTTTCACAATAATAGATTTTATTCAAACCTTGTCTATGTGTGTAGAATTGAAATCAACTTAAATGAAATTTTTTTGATATGTATATACGAGATATAAGTTTTTAAGTTCAAATATTCATATTAGATGATTAGAAAGATATTTTAAAATCTGTTTGTTTAAAATGTAAGAAAACCAGACCAATTTATCAGATGTTTATTAGCCGTCGTCTGAATGATTTGACACTATAAAAATGATGCATTTAAAATGAGGGATATGGACCAGGGATATGATAATACATGCAGAAGTATTTCTGGACATGATCCAACAGGTAAACATTTTTCTCTTTGTCATGCTATAAACAGACTTAAAATTTTTGTTTAATTTATCTTCAGTTTGGGTCGAAATTCTTGCTGGTTTACCAGTCTGAAAACCAGAAGAGGCTTCTTTCACGATACGGGAGCACTGTGTTCATGGATGCCACCTATAAGACCACAACTTATGATTTGCCTTTTTTTTTTTTGGCTGTTAAAACTAATGTGGACTATCAAGTGGTTGGTGCATTCATCACAGAAGATGAATGCACGGATTCCATATCAGAAGCACTAATGATTCTTAAGACTGAGTGTTTTGTGAACAACCCACCATACTTTATGACAGACTTCGATGAATGTGAAATCTCAGCTCTGGAGAAAGTATTTCCAGGTAGTTATTATTTTATGTAGATAATATGATGACTGTTAGTGGTCAGGCTTCAGAAATACTAGCTGACGGTCAGCAATGCTGCCTTGCATGCATCAGTATATTAGTGCTGCGAGATTTATCAGCAAAATTGTGTTTTCAAAAATTAGTATTAAGTGAAAAGGTTGAGTAATACGTCGGAGTTTTCAAAAGTAACAGCCATGAAGTTACTGACGTCATTATGGGTAATGCGATTCATGCAGAATGAACCAAATTTTTTTTAACAAAGAAATCAATAGGAATGTAAATGTTTAAAAATGCCTGCTTTCATCCATACCATTAAAGTGTGTTGTTTTGAATTGTGCCTTGTGATCTACTTGTAGGAGTTTAATTTTGTGTATTATACTGAACAACTTTAACAGAGTCTTTGTTTTGTTTTCAGATTCCCAAGTTCTTATATCGAGGGCTTAGTGCGAAACTATTCTATCTGCATTTTAGAAAACTTTTCAGGAGAAGCAAAAAACTGTTTTATTTTGTTAAAACTAAATAAAATTTAAAGTTATCCACAAATGTTTTTCATATTTTATGTTTACATATAACCAGGTGTAAATTTTCAACATATATTTTAAGAAAAAAATTATTTTGCTGAAAATGTCACATAGAATACTTTTGCGCTGAAAAATGGGTCTACTGGACTATAAATCTTAGTGCGAAACTATTCTATGTGAAAAATAAAATTCTTTCTTTTAACAAGTAATTGAATTATTTTATGTAAATTTGAGTTAGTTCATTATATTTCTGCAATAATTTGAAAAAATGTCACATAGA
This sequence comes from Corbicula japonica, assembly GCA_038501625.1. Lineage (NCBI taxonomy): Eukaryota > Metazoa > Mollusca > Bivalvia > Venerida > Cyrenidae > Corbicula > Corbicula japonica. The sequence continues at coordinate 3,542 of JAZAYU010000741.1, read as the reverse complement.
ATAGTTTCGCACTGAAATTTCAAGTGGCATGTCTTGTTTTTTCAGTGCGAAACTATTCCATGTAACACTGACGTGATGCTTTTACAGTATTTTTTGACAAATTATTACCATAAAAAAGTGATAAGATGTTATCATGTTGTTTTTAAATGAAAAGTTTTATATAGGTAAAGTAAATATGAAGCAAATTTTTTTTGTTAGCATTTATTTAATTTTTTTTTAAACAATCTTTTGTTTATAATTAAATCTTACCATGCTCTCTTTTCCTCTCTACTTTTTGGCTGTGTGGGGAGGCTGTGTATGCTGGATGTGGCCATTCCTGATATGCATATTTCATTTTTTTTTAACATCAATGTAAAATATGCTCAATACCAAAGATAGTAGACATGATTTTTTTAGATCTTTCACATTTTAATAGAATGTTCAAGATCATTGGTGTGCCACTCACATTCTTGGTAATACTGTGTTGGATTGATACAAGCAAAAGAAAGACTGGCCATGATCAATGCCTTTATTTATTTTAAAACTTAGAGGGTGTAATTGAAAGCCATACGCAGTATGAGTAAGTAATCTAAACATTTTTTAAAATCCAAAATAGCCTTGTGCTTAATGTGTGAGACAAGGAGGGTAAAATAATATACTTATCAGATTCAATATATGACATTATCTTTGACCTTACATAGAATGGCTTAGAGGAAGACTTGGGAGAAATAGTCTCCTGATGCCACAAACTTCTCCCAAGGGAGAAGTTTTTACCTATGTATTTCATACAAATTGCTTAAGTCAAAGGTAACTTATCCCAATATTTGGAAAAACTTCTCCCTGTTCTGACAGCCCAAGCCGATCCCTGCCTTATATCCCATGTCCTACCACTGTAGAACCAGATCAGACTACATATCAATGATGTAACCTATAGGTATTATACACTGTTCGCTTTTTAGTCAGAATAAGCTAATGAATCTAAAAGCAATTTAGTCTTTAGATCCTGATCATACTGCATGCATGTGCATGCTCATCTGAATTTACACTAATGCAATTTATGCAGTTTATGCCTATCATATCCACTGAGTAGAAGGTTAAAGTTCCATTTACCTTTCATCAGCATTATCTATTTAGGCCGGAGAAAATAAATTATAAGATTCTCATCCGGATATTAGGGAAAAAAGGGTCAGGTGGGCACTTTTTAATTTTTATTTTTTATTAACGAAATACCTTAAGAAGGTATTTTAGGATGGTCTAAAACCTGTTCTGTCCGGCACAGAATATGTTTCGATTTTTTTACCAATAAATTTTTTGGGGGCGGGTGGTTTTGGACAGGAATCTAAAATATTTTTTCTATTGCCTTAACATCTAACTTGTACTTTTATATGATATATAGAGTACTGTGGGTCTCCACTGATGTTAACTCAAGATTTGAAAAATGGGTCTCTTACACTTTTTTTGTTCTTGATTTTATTTCTTTCCTCATGGATTCAGTAACATAAACTAACACCTCAATCACATGAGATAATAAAATTATAATGATTATTAAATCACTATTTATCTCTTTAAATTAAAAATAACTGACATGTAAATAACGGCTTGCTTTTGTGTTGGACATTTTTTACTTCTACATAAAAAATAATTAAAAATAATACACAGGCTCCTAAACAACCTCGGTATCAGCACTTGGACTGCTAGACACCAAAAGACTGGAGACTTTTGACTGGATCAGAGCCTACTGCTACTAATAGCAGCTTATCTGTTATTTGTAATAGCTCTTCAAAACCTTTTTCCACTTCTACCTGTTCTTTTATGAAAACAAACATAAATTTTGGAAAAAGTAAGTGCCTTTCTGTTATCGATGGTAATAATTTGAAACTAATGTTACACTAATTAAATATTTTGATTCAAGGAGTATCTCAGCAAAATATTTAGATGCATGACTATTCAGATTTATTTCTTTATCCCTTTCCTCCATAAATACACCTTTATTGCAAGGGCAAACAGTTTAAATCCAGATCACCCGGCACATCAGTGTCGTCTGATCAGGATCTAAACTGTTCGCCCTTTGATTCATTTAATTGTTTTCGACCAAAATGCGACCAGTGCAGATCCTGACCATAAGGCCATCTGGATCTGCACTGGTTGCACATGCGTAAAAATGTGTATTTATGGAGAAAAGGGTTAAAACATATTGTCATATTTATAAACGAAATGCCTATAAACACAAACAAAATTCCATGGAATAGGAAAAAATATGAACGCACAAGAAATTATAAATCACTTTTCGTTTTATTAATTTACAAAACAGTTTGTTGATAAATCATTAAAACATTTTATTGCAAATCCAGTCACTTCAGTATTGCAGTATTGAAGGTCAGTTAATACTATTTGCAAAATATGAAAATTATAAGTGCATTTAATGCATTTCCTTCAGAATATAGACCAATTTAAATATCAATTAAAAGAAAGTGAAAATATATGAAATAGTAACAAAACGGGAATTTAGTGGGGTGCAACGATCATATGGAGCACATCATTAGGGTCAAAAGAATTGGAATGCCATTGAAATGGGATTGGATTGGAATTGGAGTGGTTAAAAGTGATAAGCTGATTCAGCAGAAAACCAACCGGAGCAGGATCAGCAAAATTGTTCATTTCAGGATTTGCAGTACTGTTTATCTAGAAAAATACTCATTTTTACTACAATATGAGTACCTTAGCCGAAGTTTTATAGATTGGTACATGTAACTTTAATAGAGAGACATACATAAGGCTTATTCTTAAATGAGTGTCTTCTCTACCATACTACCATTGTTAATTCTTTCATGTATATTAGATATGTATTCATATTGAACCAGGAGTACTTTTATGACACTTGCTTTCTCATTACGCAATTAATTTAACCTTTCTACTTATTTAGAACATTGCAAAACAAATCATTTGTGCTAAAATGAACAACTAGGAAGCAAGTGCTTCTGTTTAAGTTCTAACAATCGGGTTTCTTGAAGATTTTTTTTTAATTTTTTTAACTTTTACATAACTTTTCTATGCCAGAGACAATATCAATAATCATAAGCAAAATATCTTTTGGTTTTATTAACAAAAATGTCACATAGAATAGTTTCGCACTAAACAAAAAGACCAAAAGTCAGATAGAATATTATGACCAATTTCTCTTTCCAAAGTCATCTTTTAGAAAATCATTTAATCCTTTTTACAGGACATGTGTCATGTCTTGGTGTATCCTTTTCTGCAAAAACATGATTTTTGGAAAAAATGTCAGATAGAATAGTTTCGCACTAAGCCCTCGATATGTGACTTTCACAGAAACCAGGCTTGGGAACGCTGGACCAGCAAGAAGGTGAATTCGGTGGGAGACAAGGATCAGATCCTAACCTTGCTAAGAAAAGTTGCCTTGGCCAAGGATGAAGATGCGTTTCATGAACAGGTCCAAGCTTTGACAGCTTCAAAGGTTTGGCAGTCCAACGAGAAGCTTCAAAAGTACTTCAATCATGTTTGGTATCCCCATCATAAGGTATATTGAATTACAACTGCCATTT